>JASAOO010003331.1:0-42213 GCA_030849075.1 Zelonia costaricensis | reverse complement strand
TGAGACGCCGTAGGCACGTCGGAAGTAGAAACGCGAGGGAAGGGCACAAGGGGAACCGGCGCGAAGAGAGAAGGAGTTGTGGAATGGTGACCGGTGCCTCGGCAGCGTCTCCAGCGAGCTGGAAGAGGCCGTGCCAGCCTCGCGCGTGAAAGACTGTCACGCTAGTAGAGGAAGAGAAGCACGCTGGGGATATTGTGAAGGTCCCTTGCACAACCCTTCCCTTGCCTCCCACGTCGCAAAGAGACTCTACCACAGAGTCCGACATCAAATGAGGGGGCGCGCGCAAGTGGCACCACTGCTAGAGCATGAGAAAGGCGTAGCCGTCTCTCTTCTGCATCATGCACGGATAGGCTAAAAGTCACAACACTGCGACGCTTCACCTGCCAGGGTGTGCGTGTGCGCGCGTGGGTGCGCAGGCGCGCCGTCTCGCTCCCGCTTACTCGACTGCACCTGCCCTTTCGCGGAGTTTCAGTTTTCTCTTTGTTTTCGTCTTGTTCGTTGGCAAAGGGGAGAGACGGCACTCATCAGTGACGGACTGCGCCTGCCGTGTCGACAGACGGTGAGAGCTGCACAGGTGGGCGCAGCGACTCTCCCATTTGGTGGCCCACCGTTTAACTTGAGTGGCTCCTCTTCCTTCTTTTTTGGGGGGAGAGGGTTGTTTGTTTGCTTCATTGTGTAATAGTTCACGCGGAGGCGTCTGGCGGCTGGAGAGGAAGAGGGGTGAGCTGGCAACTCTGCAAAAAAACAAAGACGGCAACCACGAGAGAATCAAACAGAGACGCGGAGTGCGAGAGGGAGAGAGAGAGAGCGAGAAGAACAAGAAAAAAAAGGAACTCACAAAGGACGAAAGCGAAGGGCACCTCAGCACACAAGAAGAAGACAAAAAAGGAGAGGAGAGTCAGGGACGAGAGGGACGGCGACGGGGGAATAGTTCGTGGGATGGGTGTAAAGGGACAAAGAGGGGGGATGGGAGGGGTGAGGGGAGTATTCGCCGCTTGTGTCTCAGTCGCCCTTCTCGACTCCCCCGCGCTCGCTACAGTGTGTGTGTGTGTGTGTGTCATCGGGTCCATTGCCGTTGCGTCGCGGTGCGTACATGACGGTGTGCTTTGGCCGCTCCTCCCACTCTCCGCACCACGTCCCCCCCCCACTCATTCACCCCGGCCCTTTCGGGTCACTCCAAGGGGGGGAGGAGAGAAGGAGGCAGCGACGAATTGGAGCAGCACCCGAGGCCGCCCCGCGCGCACGGTGCGAGAAACGCGCCAGAGCATCACCCACCAGACGGGGAGAGGGAAAGAGGGAAACGAGAGAGAGAGAGAGGAGGGAGGAAAGACGCACCCGCGACCCGAAACAAAGCGCCAAGGGCTGAGGCTGGAGAGAAAGATGGGGGAGAGGGGGGGAGGGAGGAAACCAGAGAGACAGGGAAAGGGAGGCAAAGGAACAGGAAAGGTGCGGGACCGGGCGTTCCCTCATCCCCGCTCGCCCCCCCCCCCCCGCGCGCGCGCGCTCCTTTGCCTTCTTTTTTTTTTTTACTTTCCTTCTCTCGCTTCTCCTGTGCAGCCTCCTCTCCCGCGTGTGTCACCGTGCAATGCTGAGCAGGTGAAGGCACTTCTTGTTTACCGTTTGCCTTGCGGGAGAAGACGTTCATGAGCGCGAGGAAGAAAGCGGCGGGGGTCGGGTGCGCGATCGAGTGGGGAGAAGTAGAGAGAGCGCCGGCTGGGGTGGGGCGGACATCCGAGTGGCAATAGCGGCAACGAGGGGGGCGGAAGAGGAGGAGCTGCATCGAGGTAGCGGCGGCCGTGAGGACTTGGGTTACGGGGGAGAAAGCGTGGTGAAAAGGGTGGACAAGGAGGGAGAAGAATCGGGGATGGAGCTTCAGGCTGTCTCTGCCACTCTGCGCACTCAACTCCTTATCCGCCGCTGCTCCGACCCTCGAACTCCGTCGTGCTGAGGTGGGGGAAGTGGGGGGGGGGGTCTTTGAGGTGTATAGGAAAAAGAAAAACGTGATGCTCTCACTCTGCGTGTGTGTGCCTGTGTGTCTGTGCGCGTGCGTTTGCTTTTCCCCCCGCGGGTGAGTGTGGGTGCGTGCGCGCGTTCGCGCTGGCGCTGCGAGCGTGCCCACCGCTCCGCCGCCTGGCGTGCGTCAGCCACCGTCCACCCCTGCCGCACGCGTGCAGGCGTTGTGGGTCGGTGCGAACGACATGGAGGGCGGAGAGAAGATGGGCAGCGCACCGTAGCAGCGCCGCCGTTTTGGCGCCACCGGCTGTAGCGAGGTCTGTGCGTGGGCAAATGTGGTCGCGGGACGAGTCGCCTACTGCATCGCGGGCCAGCCGAAGGACTCGCGGCCCTCCTTGTCGATGCGCTCGTAGCCGTGGCGGCCAAAGACGTCGCGCTGCAGCGACACCAGCTGGCCGTACGGCAGGATCGGCGTGTACATGCCGTTGATGTACGCCAGCGAGGCCATCATCACCGGCAGCGACACCGCGGTGCTCGAAGTGAGCAGGGCGATGATGTTGCGGTAGTCCTGCAGGCCGGCCTCGAGCTCCTTCGTGAAGGCGTCCATCAGGTTCGGCAGGTTCGGGTTCTTCTCGAAGGCCTTGGTCATCGGCATCAGCAGGTAGCCCTGCAGAATGCAGCCGGCGCGGAACGTGGCGATGGTGGCGGGGAGGTTCAGGCCGAAGTCGTACACCTTGTCCAGCTCGCGCAGGCACTGGAACATCTGCGCGTAGCTCGCGATGATGGAGAGGCTCACGGCGTGGAAGAGCTGCTTCACCTCGGGCCCGTTGGGCGACTTGTCCTTCACCTGGTGCGACAGAGTGTTCGGGAAGGCCGGGAAGGCCTTGGCGTTGGCGATGCGCTCGTCCTTGTACATCGTCATCTCGCGGGAGATGACGGCCATGTTCAGCGACGGGGCAGGCACGCCAACCTCGAGCGCCTCCTGCGCCGACCACAGGCCGGTGCCCTTGGACCCGATGCGGTCCTTGACCTTCTCGGACAGGTAGTTGCCGGCCGGCTCCTTGGCGCGGCACGCGGCGATCGAGATGTCGAGCATGTACGACTTGAGGAAGCCCTCCGCCCTCCACGCCTCAAACACGTCCGCGACCTCGTCGTTGCTGAAGCCGAGCGCCGTCAGCGCGTTGTACGCCTCGCCCCAGATCTGCAGAATTGCGTACTCGCCGGCGTTGTGGTACATCTTCACGCACGAGCCCGCGCCGCCCTTGCCGTTCATCGTCACACACGGGCGACCATCCTCAGCCTTGGCGGCAGCCGCCTCCACGATCGGGCGCACCTCCTCCCAGACGCTGGGCGTGCCGCCGGGGAAGAAGGCCGGACCCTTGCGAGCACCCTCCTCGCCACCCGAGATGCCCATACCCAGGAAGCGCAGGCCCTGGCTCTCGAGCTGGGCGGCGCGCTTGTCCTGGTCCTTGAAGTTCGCGTTGCCGGTGTCGATGATGATGTCGTCCTTCTCGAACACCTCCGTGAGCTGCTGGATCGTGGCGTCCGTCGCAGCACCGGCCATGACAAGGATAAAGGCGCGGCGCGGCTTCTTGAGCGAGTCGGCGAACTCCTTGATGGTCTCGTAGCCCTTCAGGTTGGCGGCAAACTTGGCGCTCTCGTTCTCCTTGAGGAAGGACTCGGTCTTGGCGTACGTGCGGTTGAAGACGGCGACATGGAAGCCCTTCTCGGCGATGTTCAGCGCCAGGTTGGCGCCCATCACGCCGAGGCCAATAATACCGCAATCGTTCGACATGGCTGCGGCTGCGTGAGGGGGGAGGGGGGAAGACGGGAGTGGTAAACCCTAATAAGTGCGTTCGGCGCGTGGTACGGAGCTAGAGGGGGGGGATGCGGGATTGCAGGAACAGCGAAGAAGAAGGTGAAGGCGGAGAAGCGAGGGTATACGACGCGAGAGAGGGGGACGCGGGTTGACAGATAAAGGGGGGAGTGAGATATAGAGGCGGAACGCGCGAGCGTGGGAAATAGGGTAGGCGGCACGAGGGCGGCGACGCGCGCGCAGGTGTGACACGGGAGAGCGAGGGGGATGAAAAGAAAGATAGGGGCCTGGGAGAGAACACGCTATCGGTGAATAAGGGGGGAGGGCGAGGGGCGGGAGATGACACGATCCAATAGGGTGTGTGTGTGGGGGGGGGGTGAAACTCAGGAGTGAGAACCGGTGGAACGTTAAAGACGGACGGGGCGGTGTGTGTGAGTTTGTAGGTTCGCACGACTTCTGTCGCCGCGTTGTCGGATGAGGGAGAGGGAGGAACGCGTGGTACGGTAGGAGGAGAAGAGCGCCAAAGCAAGTTGCAGAACAGCAGTCACGGTGCGCGTATCGTAGTGTGCACAGTGGGGCCGCGCGCAGGTCAGTCGATTCCGTGCGAGCGGTGCATCGGAAAGCGAGAGGGGGGGGGGGTCAGCTTCAGCCCTCGCTCCGCGTGTGTTTGTGTGTGCTGGCACGGCGCTGTCACAAGGTCAGCTCAAACTCCAGGGGACTGCTGTTCTGAGAAGGACAGGCTCTCGACGTGCATTCTTCTGTGTGTGTGTGTGTGTGTGTGTGTTCTACTCTTTGCGAGTCGTTGCCATTGCACGGATTAGTGAAGGCGCACACATCGGTGCCAGCATCTTGCCCCTCATTGATGCTTGCGGTGCGCACGACTTCAGCGTGGGTCTGTGAAGATAAGCAGGGGTTTATACACACACCATTCGACGGCTTCTCTCGCCTTTCCAGCAGGGGGGGGGCGCAGCCTACGTCAGTGAAAACGCAATCGCGGGAAGCCCCACGTGCCCTCCCTCCTCCGCCACCGCTTCCACCTCATGGAAAGCGAGCTGCGTCGTTGCGGTTGACGGCGAGGTTCACTCGCAGCCGCTCCTGCTCCGCCTCGATCTCGCGGATGAGGCGCTCGCGCTTCTTCTTCAGCCGCTGGCGGCGCAGCTCGGCCCGCTCCTGGCGCCGCAGCGGGTGCTTCGCCTTGGGCGTCGCCGCGGTGCCACCAGGCGAGGCCGCTCCGTTGCTGCTGTCCTCTCTCGGTGTCGCCGCGGAGGCTGCGGCAGCCGCGCGTGTTGCGCCACTGCGCATGAGGTCGCTCACGCTGCGGCGCAGTCGCCGCCGCTTCGCTGCCTCCTTCTCCAGCCACGCCGCCGTCTCCATCGGACCGGCCCCGGCGATGACAAGCACCAGCTGCCCCTTCTTGAGCAGCATCTGCGCCTCTTGACGGAGGTAGAAGCGCACGAGCTGCTCCGCCGTGTCGGCGTGCAGGGACTCGTTGAGCTTCGTCAGCTCATGCGTCACGTACACGCGGCGGTGCGGCAGGACGGCGGCCACGTCCTGCAGCACCGTCACCAGCCGCCGCGGCACCTCGTAGAAGACGCAGGGGAACGTCGCGGGTGCCACGACGGAGCGCAAGAGCCGCAGCCGCGCCCCGTGCGACTCGGGCAGCACGTTGCCAAAAAAGAAGGACCCGTCGTCGAAGGTCTGCGGCTGGAGGAGCGCCGCGGCGCCGCCGCCGTCCCCATCGCGGCCGTCGCCTGCGCGGTCCTTGTCCGAGGACTCAAAGGTCGAGGTGGTGAGGCCGGAGACCGCCAGCGCGCACATCACGGCTGAGGCACCCGGCACGGCCGTCACACGGATGCCGCTCTGCTGCATCTCACGCACCAGCTCGCCGCCCACATCGCCGACGCACGGGGTGCCGCTGGTCGTGACGAGTGCCATGCTGCGCCCTCCCTTGAGCAGTTCCACGAGCTTGTCGCGCGACGCGGTGCGGTTGGTGCGGCTGTAGTGGATGAGCCGTCCCTGGTTTGGAATGTTGACGAGGTCGAGCAGTGTCTTGGTTGCGGGGCGGTCCGTAGTGACGATGTAGTCCACACCGCGCAGCACGTCAAGGGCACGCAAGGTGAAGTCCTTCAAGTTGCCGATCGGGACCGAGACGACGTGCAGGGCAGCCTTGTCGATGGTGGTCGGCTTCGTTAGGGGGTCGATTGCGTCCTCTGGGGTCACACGCACTTTGCGGTAGTGAAAGGTGCTGCTGTAGCGTGGTGCCGTTGCGCTGAGCTGCCGCAGCGGCGTCGCTAGTGGGACGGCGCGAGACAGCCGAGCTCCAGCTGCTAGTGCTACTGCTGCTGCTGCTGTCAACGGCCGTCGCAGGGCACCGTGTGGTGAGGGGGGTGCACCGGAGCTGCCGCGGCCGTGGACCGCCAGCACGACCGCACACCGTGCGTGTGACCAGCCGAGCATGGCTTCGTGTTGCCGTCTGTGTCTCTCTCGAGCTCTCTTCCGCGCGGGTTTGTCTTTGAGAGCGCTTGCGTGCAACTGCTTCACCGATCAAGTGAGGTGGACAAGGAGTTGCTTTCGGGGGGCAAAGGCACGCAAGAAGGCGAAGAAGGCGAGCACCAGCTGGGGAGGAGCGGCAGCGCGCTTGGTTGATGCCGAGCAGAAAGGGTGAAAAGAGGGGGCGAGAAGCTGTGGACAAGAAGAGGTCGGCTTGTCATGTGCGAGCGATGCCAACCCACACACTCGCACCGTTTCACGCTCGCATCACCTTATCGTGGAGTGAGCATGCGCCGCGTTGACGTCCTTCTCAAGGTCAGCGATAACAGCAGTGGCTTACATGGAGCTGTGACCAGCGCGTGAAAACTGCAGACGCGCCTTGATGGGGGCCGCAGGGACAGTCATCATGTATGCGTTCTTTTTCATAAACAGCTTGGGGTGTGTGTGTGTGTTAGTCGGGTAGTGTTAACGCGGGAGATCGAAACAGCAAAGGAGGGCCGGGGGGTTGTGAGCAACAATCGCCCACACCCGCAGAAGCCTCTTGATGCGTGCAGTGAAGAGGGCGGCAGACACACGGAAACTCAGAGTGGACCCCCTTTCCCCCCTCCTCCTCCCCTCTGAGCATCCGCTCACGATGCCCTTCTCCTCTTTAAACGGGAAAGAAAAGAGAAGCCCTGGCACTCATCCCCACCCCCACCACCACCACCACCACCACATTCGTCATCAGACGCGGTCAAACTCCTTGAAGAGGGAGGGCGAGAAGAGAGGACCACTAGACGACGGCGAGGGGGGCGAGGGCGGGCGGGGCGGGCGGGGCGGCACGCAACACGCACGCATCGGCGCTACACCAGAAACGCATCGTACAAAGTGAAGGCGGCCGCCGCGCCGGCAGCCGGCTCGCATGCGCTGCTGCTGCTGCTGCGCACGATGTACGCGACAAGACGTGTCATGACGGTCTCCTCGGCAAACATGTTGGCGGCCTCCTTCTGAAAAAGAACGTCGTCCTCGCCGTCGTCGGCCGCAGCATCCTCGTCGCCGCTGTCGCTCGCCGCCTCGTCACCCTCGTCTGCTGCGGCCTGTGCCAGGTCCTCCGTCGGCGGTGCCCCTGCCAGCGCCAGGATCGCGTGCAAGTCCTCCGTGCCTGCCAGCGCACCGGCGCTGTGGAGCCGGTGAAGCAGGCGCACCACCGCCAGCAGGCAGGACACCTGATCACGTGGCGCCTCCGTCGGGCCCCAGATGCAGCGCGAGCAGATCGCCGCGGCCGCTGTGCGAATGTCGAACGTGTCGTCCACCAGCAGCCGAAGCAGCACCACGAGGAGCGTCACGGCGCTGGCAGGGCAGGCGGGCTCTGACGACGCGGCCGTCACCGCAGCCACGCTGGCGCGCAGAAACGCTGCGGCAGTACGCAGCGCCTTGACGACGGCCAGACGGGACTCCAGCGGCTGCTCGGGCGCGCAGTAGTACGCGAGTACGCGTGCCACCGACGGCGAGACGGCGTGGGAGTCGGCAACAAAGATGTCGTACGCCGTCACAAAGTCGAGGGCAGCACTACAGGCATCCGAGTTGTGCCACGGCGAGAGCGGCACCGGTGCGGCACCGCTGCCGTCCTCGCGCTGTGTCGCCGGCGCCAGGAGGTGCAGCAGTGACTCGCGCAGCTCCGCCACTGCCGTCACGGACGCCACGGCGGCGATCCCGCAGCACGCGACGTCCAAGGTTGCAGCCGCGAAGCGCAGGTGCGTCACGAGCTGCCCCCACGCGATACAACCGATTGACGGCGTGGGCTGCTGCCAGGCTGCGGCGCCGAGGAAGTCGGCTAAGGAGCGCAGCGCAAGCCGCTGCACATCGCAGTGCAGCTCGCCCGAGAGCACCTCCAACACTGCAGCTACGTCGCTCTTCGAAAAGACTGCGTTGCTGTCTGCGTAGTGCAGCAGCTGGGCCATGACCCACGAAATCAGCGTGTGCGCCCCGCCGCGGATACTGAGGGCGGCGGCCTCGCTCGCCAGCAGCGCCGCCAGTTGTGCCGCCTCCGCCTCCGTCCACTGCCCCACCGCCGCGGTGCGGCGCTGGGCTGCGACAAAGACGAGCACCGCGCTCAGTCCCTCCATCACGCTGCCACGCTCCAACACGCCGTGATGTGCCGTCAGGTACGCCGTGAGGACCTCGACGCACAGGCCACGCACCGCCCCCTGGCTCTCGTCGGCCAGCCCGTGTCGCGGGCCGTAGTAGACAAGGTCCGCTAGCAGCGCCGCAACGGCGGCTGCCACGGTGGGGCTCACGGCACACGCCTGGACGAGGGCCGGGCGGCACGCGAGGACGACGTCGGCGATGGCCCGACTGACCGTCTCGGCCACCGCCGGGGTGGCGTAGCTGCTGCGCTTCTGGCGGTAGTGTCGCCGCAGCGTCCCGACGTACTGCGCGTGGAACTGCAACAGCTGGAGCACTGCGCCGTGGCATGCGTTGAGGCGACCGCCGCTGCTTCCGCACTCCGCCTCCTCCTCGGCGCTGGCGTGCAGCGGTGTGAGCGACAGGCCACGCCGAGTCTGCGCTATGGTGCCCCGCAGCGCGTCGAGTGGGACGAGGCAGCAGAGCGCGACGGCGCTGGCGGACCGCACCATCAGGCTGGGCGAGGTGGCGCACCGCATCACCGCTGCCGCCATGCGGGCCGCGTCGTCGACCTCGCCGTCGCTCACCTTGGTCGTGAGGTGCGGTGGATCGGGCGAGAGCATCGACAGCAGCTGCAGCACAGGGAAGAGAGCCACGTTCACCTCCGCGCCGGCGACCAGGCCGTTGCCGCGCGTCAGCTCCGCGTAGGCGTAGGCCACCCCACGCGGCGTGCGCTTCGCAACGTCGTGCAGCGACGTGTTGACGCCGGAGCCGCCGGTGGAGGGGTGCTCGCCGACGAAGCGGTGGATGACGGCGGAGAAGAGCATCAGCGAGCTGTTGCGGGTGTACCAGCTGGCGTCGTGGAAGCCCTCCGTGGCCAGGGAGAAGGCCTCCTCGACGTGGGCAACAATCCTGTCGGCAAACACGCGGTCCTCGAAGACGAACTTCAGCACGTTGAGCGCGTTGGACCGCTGGCTGCGCCGCACCGTCTCGGTGTCCTGCTCTGCCGCACAGCCCGCCGCACCCCCGCGCGCGACGCGCAGCAGCTGCCGCATCGCGGCAGGAAAGAGGCTGTACGGCACACTCGTGTCCTCGGCCTCCAGCACGGCAAGGATGGCGTGCGGGAGACCCTGGCTGCGCCGCAGCATGCGGGCCACATCGCCCGAGGTGACGCCCTCGGGGCCCATCAGGAAGTCCAGCAGCTCGGCGGGCAGCTGATAGTACTGCGGCTGCCGCGAACGCATTAACGTCGCCGCGAGCGCCTTGAGTGCCTCGCGGACGCACCGCATGACGCCGTTGTGCTTTGTCAGCAGCAGCGCGTGCACGAGCTCGTAGGCGGCGGCGTGGACGGCGGCGAAGGGCAGCGCGTGCACGGGGCGCACCTTCAGCACCCGCACCACCGTGCTCGTCGCCACGCGCATGCTGAGCCACGTGTTGTTGACGACACCCCGCATCACCGACTCCGCCTCCGGGCGGCTGCGGTCGTACACGTGGCCGCGGCAGTCCACCACCTCGTCCTCCGCCCCCTCCGCCGCGCTGGAGGAAGCCACCGTGTCGGTGCCCACCAGGGAGCTGCAGGCGCGCAGCACCACACAGCAGCACCGCAGCACGTCGGTGCACGCCGCTGTCAGCGGCGGCGATGCAGACGGCGACGACGACGGCGTGGCGTCCACGGCGGCGGCAGCGGCAGCGGCACCAGCGGCACGCCGCTCCACCTCCGCCATGAGCCCCAGCAGCTCCGCGCACAGGGAGATGGAGCCGTGCAGGGGGTTGGCCTGGATGAACGCATAGGCGGCGCTGCCACGCATCCCGCTCATGGCGTTGCACTTGTCCGTCACCGCAACCCGCTCGCGCTCGAGGACGGCCCCGAGGCGGGCCAGCTCGTCGTGCGGGTGTGCCTGTGCAGCTGCTTGCGCCGCGGCAGTCATGCTGGTGAAGAGCAGGTAGCGTGCCACGGCCCCCTCGGCGTTGCGAAAAGTCTGCGCGCGCAGCAGGTCCTGGTACGCCTGCTCGGCCACCGCCAGGGCCCCCTCCGGCGGGGCCAGCTCGCAGAAGGTATGAAGCAGCTCCTTGGCGCTGTTCCGTGCCTGGGCCCAGCCGTCCGAGAGCGTCGCGATCAGCGCGGGCACCGTGCAGCGGCACAGCAGCGGCCCTGCCACTGCGTCGCCGGCGTCACCAGCAGTCCAGTCGACTGCCTCCACCTTGACAGCGTGGGTCCGCAGTCCGTGGAGGAGGGCGCTGTACGCCATCATTGCCGTTACGCGCCGCTCCACCGACAGGCCGAGGCCGGCGCTGGCGCTGCTGCCGATGTTCTCGGCAAAGATGCGGGCCAGGCACCGGCAGTGCGCCATCACCGCACGGCGGTACGCGGCCGTGCCCAGCTCGAACGGCGGCTCAGACGAGGGCGCACTAGCGAGCAGGGCGGCGGTGTGTGGAATGGCGCCCTTCTTGACCGGTTGTGGTGCTGCGTCTCCAGCCGCGGCGGCCCCACCCTTGCTCGTGTAGCTCTCCATGAGCCGGCGCACCCACTTCTTGAACATCTCCAGCAGCGCCTTGCGCGCCGTGCTGTCGCCGCCGAGGTGCATGTTGAGGATCAGGTACTCCTCGACAGTGGCCATCTGCCACGGCAGCACCGCCTGGATCTTCTTGAAACCGAGCACGCACAGGCACAGCGCGGCGTGGCGCACCTCGTAGTGCAGACTGCGCGCGCTACTCTCCAGCACGGCGAGCACGGTGCTGCCTGGCACCAGATAGGGCACGATGTCCACGCCGACGCTGCGGGCGCGGGAAAGCACCTCGACCACACCCTGCTCCACTCGCTCCCGCTCCGCCTGCGCCGCGGTCACCTTCGCGGCGCTATCGAGGTGCTCGGTGATAGCGGCGAGGACGGCGCGCAGGCTGGTCGGGTCCTGCTTCACCAGCGGCGCCACAAAGTGCGCCGTCACGTGTGAGATGTTCACCGCCTCGCTGACGTTCGACGCGACTTCGACAAAGCCCCTCTCGGCGATGGCGCGCGCAAGTGGCTCGATGAGGCCGCGCTGCAGGACCACCGCAGCCGGCTCCGTGCCCTCCGCTGGTGCTGCCTTGGCCAGCCCGCGCGCGAGCTGCGCAAAGACGTCGCCGGCGACGTTGCCGATCTTGTGGTTACTCGCCCCCGCCAGCAGCGCGCGCGCGAAGGCGGCCACGGCGTTGGCGGCTGAGTCGCGGCACTTGTAGTGCTGCTGCAGAACTGCGATGAACTCTGGCGGCGGCATCATCGAGAGCAGTCCCAGCAGTGCGTGGTACTTGCCGCGCCGCTCCGCCTGCACGCGCAGGATCTGGTCCAGCGTGACGGCCGTGTCCACGCCGGCGCCGTCCCCGCAGGACCGGCGCAGAGTGGCGTGGACGGCGAGGATCTCGCCGTAGGTGCCGTAGAGGGCGCCAGACATCTGCTGGGTGCCGTCGTCCCAGAGCGCCATGATGAGCTGCGTCGCGTACTCCAGCGCGCCCTGCAGCTTCGGCGACGGTGTGCACAGCGAGGCGAGGTGGTGGCGCAGTGCCGCAGATGAACAAGATGAGGAACCCGTGGCGCTCGTCGAGGAAAGGGGCGCAGCCGCGAGTGCCTTGGCAGCGGTGGAAAGCACCGCGTTCACGTGGCGCACGACGCTGTCCACCGTCTGGATCGCCATGAAGCGCGTCTCCGGCTCCTGCACGACGTTGCAGTACAGCTGGGCTGCAGGCAGGATGATGTCGTAGGCCACGACGTCGCCACCACCGGCGGTGCCGTCGCACGGGCCCAGTGGAGTCAGCAGGACACCCAGCGACATCTCGTCTCCCCGGATGGGCCCCGAGGTGTGGGCGAGCACGCCCTTGAGCAGCGCAAAGCACCCGTTCGGCGTGAACTGGGAAAAGACCGTCCGCAGCGCACGAGCGCCGGCGCCGCCGTCCGCAAGCGCCGCCTCCTGCGGACGCGCAGCGGTCACGACACGCAGGGCGACGTCGGCGTGGGCGAAGAGGTCGGCCAGCGGCAGCGGCGGCGCCGAGGGAAGCGGCTCGGTGCACTGCGCGGCACATCGCGCCAGGTCGTCCCGCAGTGCCGCGCAGACACCGGCAAGCAGCCACGCGTCGCACGTGCGCACCGTGAGGATGGACGCCACAAGCAGGCCCACCGCGTTCAGCACGTCCTTTGGGAAAATGGGAGACGAGAGCATCACCATCGTGGGCTGGAGCAGGCGGGCCAGCTCGCGCCGCACAGCAGCGTCTGCGTCTGCGGCGGCGACGGCGCACGTGAGGGCGTCCATGTACTTGTGAATGTACGTGGCCACAACGCGGACGCAGAAGCGGATGTGCTCGAGGTCCTCTCCAAAGACGGTTCCAGCGCCCACCGCCGCGTCCGTTGCCACGGCTGCCTCGGCCGTCTCTCCCTCATCGGCGCCGTCGCAAGACGCTACGCCTGCTGCGGCCGCGGTAGCGGGGGGCGCGGCGGCAGCAACGGCCACCCCGCTGGCGTTGGTGCGACTGTGGCTCGTGGCGTTCACGACAACCCACTGCAGGGCGTCGGCGAGGAGCGGCAGCACCTCGGCGAAGGTGTCCGTGAAGATAGACGGCATCATGGGCATCAGCGTGCTTGTCAGCCCGTCGACGCCGTTCAGAAAGTTCAGCACGCGGTCACGCTCCGCATCGACGTCGCTGGCGCCGCCCCCCTCCTCCGCAGCTGGCGTCACAGCCTCCGCAGGGAAGTACAAGGCGGCAGCCGACGCCGCCGTCGTGGTGGTGGTGGTGGTGGCTGTCGATAACGCCGCGGCGGATGTGGCCGGCTGGGCACTGCGCAGCACGCGTGCCACGTAAAGGTCACGCACGGCGTCCCTTGTGGAGGCATCCGGCGCGGGCAGCAGCGTGCGCAGCAGCGTCATGAGGGCGCGGTGAAGATAGCGCAGGCGGCAGTCGAGGAGCAGCGGGAGGACGCACTGGAGAGACAGGACGTGCGCCCACTCGTGAAGGGCACCGGAGGGCCCCGAGAGCGCCGCGGCAAGCTGCGCCTTTGGAATCTCCCGCACCGCGCCGGTCACCTTGGAGACGGCGTGCAGCTGTTGCTCCGGGGTGAGGCTGGGCTCAGCGAGCTCGAGCAGCGCCGCGTCCGTCACACGCGCCGCCTTCACTGCAGACGGCACTGACGCCAGGGCTGCGGAGGCGGACACGGCGCGCAGCGACTCGGTCACACGCTGCAGGGTCTGCCGCACATCGACCGGGATGTCGAAGGTGCTCTGCAGGTCCGGCCGGCGCTGACGCCGCCGCTGCAGTGTGAGGTCTGACACCTGATCGGTCATCCTTTCTTCTTGTGTGTGGGTGGGTGAATGTGCGTGCTAGCGTGTGCGAGGACTGAACACGCGAACACAAGCTCTCTGCGTTGTGGGTCGGTTATTCGTTGTTGCTTGCTGTGTGTGTGTGTGTCTGTGATGCGCGAATACCAGGGAGCCAGCCGGGCAGGTGAAGAGCAGTCCCGTGAGTCGACAATGTGCACGCGAAAAGCACGCTCTGCCTCGACGAGAAAAGCTGGGAGGGCGGTCTTGATTGAGCGCGATGGTGTCGGGGGGTGGAAAGAGACGGCGGTGCGCCTTCCTCTCACAGCAGCGGGTTCCTCAGCAACGTGCGAGGAGCTTCTGTGCGACATGGTGTGGAGGTGTGTCGGCAAATAGAGGAGAGGAATAAGGAAGGTACAAGTGACCAGAAGGCGCCAGAGAAGGCATGGGTGTGGACTGGAGCGGCGCTGGCTCGCAGTGTAGCTGGGGAAGCGTAGGAGAAAGGGGGGAGATGTGAAAACGTGTAGGGGTGGTGGTGTGTACACGCAGTGCTGGACCACATGACAGACCCACGTGTGCAATGCGCACCTCCACTCGTCCCTGCATCGCCGTCACCACCACCACCACCACCCCCCCCGCCTTCACCTCCCCTCCCGCTAGCCACACGCGCGAGCTAGAGCAGCACCGTCAGAGAAGAACGCAGGGCAACAGCGTACTTGCCGCGCACGTACACACACTCACACACACACACACACACACACACACACAAACTGGTACGTACCGCAAGGCGGCCGTTCGTTACGAGCTGGAAAGAAAGCACAAGGCGAGCATGCCAGCAGCTGTGCATCGCGCGAGACTGCGTTCTCCATTCTCCACGGCAACCCCACCCCTGCGTTCACGCTGAAAGTGGGTGTCCCGCTTTTTGTTTCTTCGGTTGGCATGAATTACTGTGTTGTCGTCTTTGGCGAAGGTCCTGTCCCGAAGGGCTGACGCGCGCCGTATGCCGCGAAGTGCGCACGCGCCTGGGGGGAGCACATTCATGCCCACACAACACACACGCACACGGTTCTTCGCGAGTGCGTGTGTGAGTGCGTGTGTGAGTGTGAGTGTGAGTGAGTGTGTTTCTGTGTGTGTGACGGAGAGAGACGTAGACGGAGGGCAATGCGCTGTGGACCTGCGATCGGAAAACAGTGTAGCCGCTGTCTCGGAGAAGAAGCCCTGCTGGTCTGCCGCTGCACCATGGACCGCGCCGCCTTCTTCCCTCCCCCATCATTGCCGCCCACCCCTGCACTCGCCTCCCCCTTCCCCTTCAACACACTCCCACGAAGCTGGCGACTGCTGCGATCGCACGCAGGAGGCCGCATTGACGAGACGCGCATGCAGGGAGGAGGGAGAGGAAGAGGGCGGGCCACCTGAGCACCATGTGGGCAAGTTGCGCACACTCAAGTGGTGGTGCGTGTATAGTTGGGGCGCCAGGAGTTCGAGATACAGGGAGGAGGGGAGGACAAGCGGGAAAGCTGCCGAGCAGACGCGTAGAGCTGCATGGGGATGCGAAGGACGGCGGCGAAGGAGTGAGAGGAGCACAGAGCGTGACAACAGCTGGTTAGAGACCAAGCCGCTGCCCTAGGACGCGCACTGCGCTCACCCCTAAACCCGCAGGCCATCCTTTCCCCACTTCCTGCCCTCCGCCTTTGCCACCACGCACTGGCGACCGTGGCGGGTGCCGCATCATCGGCCGTACGCGGAGCTCTCGCCGTAGCAGCACGCCGCCCCTCCCCTCGTTGCCGGGGGGCTCCGCTCCCTCTTCTGCTTTTCTCACGGGCGTCGCCACGACACACGAAAACGACCAAGCTCACACACACACACACACACAAACACACACGAGCAGGCGCACAAAGGATGGGGTGAGGTAGCTTCTCCCCATGAAGGAAGTCGGCTCGCATCATCCCTCGCTTTCAGCCTTTCTCAGCACCTCGCGTTTACGCACCCGTTCACCATGAACCACATCACGATCACGTGCTCAGCTACACACACGCACACACACACAGACACACAGACACCAAGACATGCACGCAGAGTCACCACGAATCGCCGTTCTACACAAACACTACCATCCATTCACACAACGGGCACACACGTACACACACGTACACACACAATCGGGAAATACACGCACGCGCGCGGTCCGCGCCGTCCGCGCCGTCCGCCTTTGCGCAGCGCTACTCGTCGTCGTCGATGATAGGGCCGTTCATGTTGAAGTAGAGCTCGCCCAGCACCTCCACCTCGTCGTCCTCGTCGTCGTCGATGATGACGGCGTTGGTCGGGAACATGAGCGCCGGTGACGCGATCGTGGCGGCAGACGCACCACCACCACCACCAGCAGCAGCAGCACCGGCAGTCGCAGCAGCAGCGCCGGCACTCGCCGTGGCCGGGGTGTCGCTCCTCGAGCCGTAGGCGGCCGTCCAGAGGTCGCCGTCGTGGAACTTCTTCGTCACCTCGACATCGGAGGCCTCGACGCCGTCGGCGCCCTCCATCACCTGCTTCGGCGCAAGGCAGTGCACCCCCTGCGTCGTGAAGCTTGCCTGGTGCTCCACCACCTCCATCTCGGTGACCAGGTTCAGCAGCTCCCGCTGCACGGCGGCGCGCAGCTCCTCCAGGTCGAAGTGCCGGTCCTCGCCCTTGAGCAGGAAGGTGAACTTGCGACGCGACAGCGGCTTCTTCGCCGTGCGGAGTGCCTGCAGGTACCCCATCGCCTGGTTCCAGCGCTCGCGGAAGTCGAGAATCTGCGCCGCCTCGGTGATGCTGACGCGGAAGCGCTTCATCTGGCGGTTGCACGTGATGCCGAAGTACACAACCCGGCCGCCCTTGGACGGCACCTCGACCGGCGCCGAGTACTCGACTTGCGGGTACAGCAGCAGCAGGGCGGCGAAGAGGTACGTGTTGTTGACCGCCGACACACGCGCGCACGTGATGTTGCTGGCGAGGTTGCGCAAGTCGACAGCGACGAGGGCCGCGCCGGACTCCCAGACAACGCTGCTCGGGCTGGCGCCGTTCGGCACCACCTTCTTCGACGTGCGCACAAAGACCAGCGCACCGGCGCGATCCTTGATGTTGATGGCCCCGGTGTCGCGCACGAAGAAGAGGCGCCGCGCCAGCGCGACGGCCTCGAAGAAGGTGAAAATGGACGCGTTTGTCTTGATGCTCTGTGCCACGGCCGCCAGCGTCGCCGCGTCGTCGAGGTCGTCGACGATGGCGTAGTCGGACACCTGCACCCGCAGGTAGGAGATGAGGCTGCGCACGTGCTCGAGGCGGTCCTCCTTCACCTGCAGCCGTGCAACAAAGTCCGCCGTCGACGCGCCGCTCGCCTTGAGCCGCCACCACTCGAGAAAGACAAGCACGTCGGCGAGGAGGTCGCTCTGGTTGGCGATGTCGCCGGCGTACTCTTGCCGCGTCTCGATGACGCCGCGCTTCCAGCCGGCAAAGCCCTCCGCCGACTCGCCCGTGGGGAAGCGGTACGGCAGCGCGCAGACGCCGGCCACAATCACGCCGGCCTCGCTGTGGCCCAGCGTACAGCAGTTCACCACGAAGTGCGCCAGGTCGACCTCGAGCGGCAGCCGCGACGCGATCTCGCCGGTGAAGGTGAGGCCGACGTCGGATATGTTCGCGATGAAGCACTTCTCCGACAAGCTGTGCTGCACCTGCTCCATGCTCTCCGCCTCCACCGGGCACACCATCTCCTGATTCGCGTGCTGAACCGGCAGCTGCGCGCGCGAGCACTGCAGCAGCGCGTCCTCGACCTCGTAGACGGTCGGCTGCGGCGCCTCGGTGCTCGGCAGCACCACGTCCGCGGCCGGCGGGTACAGAGCGACGTACCCGCCCGGGTACTTTGCCCCCGGCAGCTGCCCGCGCTCCTCGACATCCATCTTGGACGCCCACTCGGAGGCGCTCGAGGCCATGAAGCCCTCGGACTTGTTCTGCACGGCGATGCGGCGCGTCGTGGCCATGTCCAGCACAAAGGTCGCGTCCTCGTTGTTGTAATTCGTGAAGGAGACGACGGTGTGCAGCACGCAGACCCGGTGCTTCGACGGCGCCGCGCTGACGTCCTCCTTCGATGGAAAGCGGCCGGCGTACACAGTCGTGTCGAGCAGGTGCTCGCGGTGCAGCGCGTCAATCATCTCGCGCGAGTCGCCGGTCAAGATGTAGATCGCCTGCGGGCACGCGGTCGAGGCACCAATGATGCGGCGCACCAGGGCGGCCGCCATCTGCACCGAGTGGTCAACGATCTTGCGGTGCGGGCCGGGGTACTTGCCCGAGCCGTCGATTGCCACGTCCAAGACGTCCGTCTCCGCCAGCGCGTTCGCCTCGTCGTACGAGAACTCCACCAGCGGCTGCACGGGCGCCGCGCTCGGCGTCGCCACGGTCTGCCTCGCGAAGAACTGCCGCACCCGCTCCGTCATGGCGCCGCTGACGCACACCACCACGTGCAGCGGCGGCGCGGTCGTGTCGAGGTTGGCGCTCTGCCGGTACACGCGCTCCCGCAGGCCCCACAGGAAGTACGACACGAGCGGGTTCATGCGGGTCAAGTTGGGCAGGATGAGATGCGTGAACGGCCCCATGCCGCGCTGCGCCGTCAGGTAGACGAGCGCCGTGTCGACGTCCGTGACCCACAGCGCCGTGCCCGCCTCACCAGCAAACGCCTGCCCGCTCAGCTCGCCGACAGGGCCGCGCGCCGGGCTGAGGGTGCGCAGCGCCGCGGCGACGTCCGAGACGTCCGAGTAGTGCGGCACCACGACCAGCACCCGCTCCTTGCCCTTGCGGCTGAGCGCCACGGCGAGACGCAGGGCCGCGTACGGGCGCTGCAGCAGCACCACCTGGTGCGACACCGCCTCCTTCAACCCGAGAACCGTGTCCCGCTCCACATCTGCGGCCGCCGCGGCGTCGCTGTTGCCGCTCACCTGCGCCGCATCCTGCGCGGCGATGAGGGCCTTGAGCTTCGCCGCCACCGTGGCCGGGTCCGACTGGGGCTTGTGCGAGTCCGTGCGCATCGTCTTGTTGCCACCAAAGACGACGCCCTGGCCGACCTGCTGGATCGCGTCGAGGTCGAACTTGAACACGTTCGAGTCCGTTGTCAGCGGTGTCACCGTCGACGCGTTCTCAACGGGTGTCTCGGCCGCCGCACCCGCCCCCGCGGTGGGGGCCTGCGACTCCACGGCGGCCGCGGCCGCAGTGGCGGGCGTGGCGGGCGAGCCCGTCGCGACAGTGCCCAACGACGCAGAAGCGCTCGCGTCGTTGGTGCGGGCCGCCTTCGTCCTGGTCGGGCTGCGGCGCTTCTTGCTCATCAGCGCCTCGATGTTGAACTGCAGTGTTGTGTTGGGGTCCGTCGGGAGCGCGGCGCCGGCGCCGCTGCCGGGTGGCAGCGAGCCGGGTGACACCGCCGATGGCGAGTCAGCCGAGGCGATCGCAGGCGAGGAGGAGATCTTGCCGCCCTTGCGGCCCTGCCGAGGTGCGATGGGCATCTTCTCGCGCGCGCACACGGTACGGAACGGAAGTGCCAGCCACAAACACCAAGGGGTGGGAAGAGAGGGGGGAAGGGAAAACGGAAGAAAAGGAAAGGGAGAACGTGCAAGCGACGAGGACGAGTCTCAGGAAGGACGGGGCGCGCGGTGTATCTCACGCTCGCGCACACACACACACACACACACACACACACTCGCACGTGTGAGCAGAGAGACACTCGGCGATGTATGAAGCGGAAGCAGTGGAAGCTGTATTGACGACTCTTCGGTGCAGTTAGTGCGCTGGGGTCTATCCGGGTGCCCGGCTCCTTATCCTTGGCCTGGATCTCGTGTCAGGGATTCAGTCGTATGACTGGGGCACGAGAGCGCAAAGGTCCAGCAACGCGGAAATAAAGCGGGGGCGGATGAGGCGGCGCGTCGAGCAGCGGAGTGAGAAGGTGAAGGAGGCGGGGGCGGAGCGCCAGCAGTTGTGGACATCGCGGCCGAGCATCGATGTGTGTTCGTGGGGTTGCGCGGGTTTTTTTTTAAGGAGAAAGGGGACAAAAACAAAAGCACGGGAGGAAGGAGGCGAATCGTAACACTTGCAGGGAAACAAGGACGAGAGCCGCGCAGTGCTGGCAGCCACCGCACTGCGTCCGCGACGGAAACCGGAAAGGTGCGACCAAATCAGAATGCGCACGCATAGAGTTCGTTTTGCCGCTCTTCACCGCTCATGCGCGCTTTGTTGACATGGTAGACCCCCCCCCAACCCACCCACGCCACAACGCGGGGCGGCGACTTTGCCTCTCTGTCTCTCACCCCGGTAGAGCGCCACGGGTGGACCATGCCCATCTGACACACACACACACACACACTTTAGATTTTCACGTGTTTTCGCCGTAGCGCGCGCTTCGAAAGGGGCGGATGCGGCCTTATCTGTTCCTTGCGAGGCGTGGGAGCAAACAGCCGCTGAAGCTGAGACCCACATACGCACTGTGATGGACATGCAGGCGAGCGGGCGGGGAGAGAGCGCAAGCGTACGTGCCACCGATCGCACAAGCGATGGTCTGTTCGGCCGCTTGCACCCCCTCTCCCTCCGTCCCTGAGGGAGACCTGCCAAATGCGGCACGCGGAGCACCGCCTGCTCCAGCCTCGGCGCCATTTTTTCTCGACACGAAGCAAGCGGCAGCCGCCTCAGCGCGAGGTGGAAGGGAGGGGGCAGAGAGGGAGGGAGGGAGGGGGGTGGTCGGTGGCATGACGCACCGCGCTACGCCTGAGGCATCGTGGTCGTCACCCAGAAACCGCTCGCCTTCGCGTACTCCTGCTCCCTCACGTTGCGGCTCCAGACCGGCCGCGTGCGGTCGTACGTCGCTAGGCGCACCATGTGTCGCGTGGTCAGCTCCCACTCGGACGGCGCCGCCGGGGGCGAGGCACCGGCAGGCGCACCACCATCGGCCCCTGCCACCGCCGAGCCGGCAGCTGCGCCGTCGTGAGCGCCGTTGGGGCTCGTCTTGGATGCCGAGGCACCCGTCTTGGGGGCGAGCGCCTGAATGTCCTCCAGCGCCGCCCGCTCTTCCGCCTCCTCGTCGCCGTCGGTGTGGTCAGCCTCGTGCCCCTGCGCCGACGTGTTCTTGCTTCGCCTGGCCTGGTTGATCATGAGGGCGTCTCGGCGGCGAATGGCATCGTCGAAGGTGACACCGAGGTGCGTCGTGATGGAGGCCGAGACACGCAGCACCTCGCGGCGCAGCTCCCCGGTCGGCGCGCTCGACAGCTCCGGCCGCATGAAGCGCAGGTACGTCTGCAGGCAGTGCACCTCCGCCGCGGCGTCGTAGTGGTGGTCGAGGTTGTCGTCGTCGCGCACGAGGTGGTTGAAGTGCACCTGCTCCCGCACCTTGGAGTTGAAAAAGAAGAACTGATCCTCGACGCGGGCGACGTTGTAGTCCGTCTGGAAGGCGCCCTGCGGAACCACGAGGCGGCCCTCGGTGCTGGTCGGGCGCGTCCATATGGGCAGCAGCATGTCACCGCGCAGGTACGGCACCGTGCCGTCCTCGCGGATCAGCCGCGTCTCACGCACGGCGCCCTGGCCGCCAAACTTGGTCGCCTTGCTCGTGTACGGCAGGCGGAACTTGAGCATGCTGTGCTCGCCGTGCAGGATGGACGTCCAGCACTCCTGTGCCCGCATGTTCTCGGCGACGTGGTCCTCGAAGTTGGGCAGCGCCACGCTGCCGGAGCGGATGTCAGAGACGAAGAGCAGCGGCTTGTTCCGCTCGAGCCCGACCTGCGCGAGCAGCTCCAGCCCCTTGGGGAGCGTCAGTGGCGCCTCGTACATGGCGGGAATGTCCTCCGTCCCGCGCGCGACGTCGAGGGTGCCGACGATGCCCTGCAGCTGCTCGTGAATTGCCTTCTTCTCCTCCCGCACGCTGTCCACGGCGATGTGCTGGTACACAAAGCCGAGCGCCGGCAGCACCTCGGAGAGGCGGCGCGCGTTGATCCCGTAGGCCGTCGCGTTCGTGAAGAACTCGTTGCGCAGCCAGAAGTTCGACCGCGGCTCCAGCACGGGGCGGTCAAACTGGCCAGGGTCGATGAGCTCCCACGTGTGCCGGCACGCGAACATCTCGTCCAAAAAAGCGAGGTGCGTCCCGGGGGCCGAGCCGGCGTACACGATGTGGTACGCCACGCCGGGCCGGCAGTACATGCACAGCAGCTGAATCTCCGACAAGAGCAGCTTACGCTGCCCCCAATGGATGGCGCTCTTGATGTCCTTGTTGCGCGAGCGGTACGGCTCAGCGGGGAAGTCGTCGTCCAGCAGCACCGGGAAGGGACGCGTCGACGGGTAGTGGTACACGGGGCGCGACATGAGCTTGCCAAGGTTGCCACCAGCGGTGATGCCCGCTGCAGCGGGCGCTGTGTACAGGTCATTCAGTAGCTCCTGCCGCTGCCGCTTTCGCTTCTGGTACCCACCGCCCATGATGTCCGTCGTCTGCGGCTAAGCGGCTGGAGGAAGAGCACGTGCGGAGAAAGAGAGCGAAGAGTAGCGGCGGCGCAGGAACCGCCTCCTTGTTGTTGAGTTTCTCCTTTTTTTTTTTTGATTCCTCGCTGCAGACGTGATGCTTCGGCGCCGTGTGCAGCCACAGCCGTTGCACGAGAATGCCAATGAGGCGTTCCTTTTGTGGGTTTGGTGTTGTTGTTTTAGGTGGCGGTGGTGGGGGGTGGTCGCACGAGCCGTGTTGCAAGGTTGTGCGCGAGGCGGTGATGTGGAGACAAGAATGAACTTGGAGCAAAGAGTCGGCAAGACGCACGAGCATCCGATGCGGTGAAACCCACCCCCCCCCCCCACCCTTTCGCCTCCCGCCTTCCGATCTCGCAGTGGGGTCGGGGAAGAAAGAGGGCTTGCAGAGGGACGGGGGCAGCCCTTCCCACCCGTTCCCTCGCGCATGAGAGCGCTTAACTGGACGCTGCGCAGCGTGGTCGCTCCCCGGTAAAACCCCCTTAGTCCGTGACAGCGATGGTTGTGTTCGTGTGTGTGTTTCTTATGTGGTTCGCCACTTACCACGTCGTCGAGCAGGACGTAATGAGAGTTACGCGGTGTTAAAGGATGTGCCAGCAAAGATGTGTGACGTCGATGCACAAGATGAAAACAAGACGAAGCGGATTGGCAGGGCCCCCTCCGCTCCCCCCCCCCTCCTCTGCAGGAGGGAGCGGCACGCCGCTACCACTCAAGGGTTGCGCTACCAACGTAGTCCTGCAGTACCTTCACCATTTCGCGCACCTGACGCGCCTCGGCGGCCGGCAGCACCGACGGCCGCGCCGCACGCCGCCCCGCCGCCATGCAGCACCGCACCAGCTCCTTCAGCTCTTCTTCCGCAAAGCTGCCGTCCTCGCCCTCGACCTCCGCGTCGCGTACCTCTCCTGCAACCTCCTGCACGCTCTGACGTAGCTTTGCGATATAGCGGCCAAGTGTTGACGAGGCGGACGGGGCGCTGCTCCGCGCGCCTCCGCCCATCTCCTCTTCCGCTGCAGAGCGGGCACCCGCGGCGGCACTACAAGACGCGTCGCTATCGCGGTGTTGGCAGTCCAAGTTCTCCGTTGCACTCGACACCGACAGCACCGGCTGGAGCGCCACCAGCCACTGCACCCGTGTCGGCACTGGTGTGGTGGCGTACAGGCACATGTACGACTGCGCCACACCAGTCAGCAGCTGCGCCTCGTCGCGCGGAGTGACAGGCCCCGCGACACACGGCTCCGCCCTCGAGAGTTGCGGCTGGGAGGCCGACGCAGACGTCGTTGGCGAGGCTGTGGCGGCAGCAGTGGCCTCCTCGACACGCCGCACAGCCGCGCAGATTCCCTGCAGCGCGGCCAGCACGGCGCCCAGCACCTCACCACGCTTGCGACCCTCCTTCGCGATGTCTTTGAAGAAGGCGTGCTGGTCCGCCAGCTCCGACCAGCACGCCGCCATCGCGCGGCCCTTCATGACGTCGCGGCGGGCATCGCGCACCAGCTCCGGGAAGCTCGGCGCATCGTCCACGTCAAAGTCCAGCGCCATTATCGTCAGATCGGCGGGAAAGAGTGCAGTTTTGCGCTTGTGTTGCTTGGGGGCTGGGATAGCCAAGAAGCGTGTCGACGACCAGTGAGACGAGTTCAGTGTGCCCTTTGCATAGGTTTGCATAGGTTTGCGTATGTGTGTGTGTGTACGATGCAGGTGTGAGTATTTGATGGAGGCCGGTGGCGGGTGGGGAAGGAAGTGATGACCAGGAAAGCGCAGTAGCTCACTCCGCAAGAGATCCGTCTACAAGAGGTTCAGGAAAAGACGAGAAGCACCGCCGCGTCATCGGTAAGTGCACCAATGCATCCACGAGCCACACACCGAAAAGGGGCTTTCTGCACACACACACACGCTTCTGCGGGAGCACCAGAGCAACTGCGTCTCTTCGTTCGCGTCACGCTGCGTGCATCCCAGGTCTACGGCAGCGGGTCGTCGTGTTCCTCTGCCATTCCCTTTTTTCTTGTTTTTGTGACCCTTTTGCTGCTCGGCAGCATCGATGCTCTGGAAGAGCGGCAACGACTACGTGGAGAAAGAAAAGGGGCAAGAACGTACAAGCGGAACTTGAGGGGAGGGGGAGGGCGCTGAGAAGAAACACGCGCGGCAACGCAGGAGGAAGGGGCCTCGAAAGAGTCGAGAAGAAAGAGGCGCAGCATAGCCGCCCGCAAAAACAGTCACAGAGCGGAAAGGGAGGGAGAAGGAGGGAAGGGGAGGGGGGGGGGGCGTTGAGACGCGAACAGCGAATCCACACGCACCAGCATGCCTCCGTTTCGAGCGCCCACACACACACACAAGCAAACTAGCCCAGTGGTGCGACACTACTCCGCTTTGAGCAGCGTGGCCGCGGCCCGCAGCGCGCGGTCGCCGTACCAGCTATGGATGCACAGGAACAGCACAGCGCTCGCGGCGGATATGGCGCCAATGGCGAAGTACATCCAGGCCATGAAGCTGTTGCGGCCGCCCAGCCACGACAGCGTCGCCAGCGAGAAGGTCTTGGCTCCGCCGAAGCTGGCGACGTCGAAGTGCTCGTCAACCCGCATCACGTAGGTGCCCGGCTCGAGGTCCTCGTCGATGACGCGGTAGAGCTTGCGGAACTTGGGCAGCGAGGCTATCCGTGCCCAGACCATCAGGTCCTCATCCGTCGTCACGGGAATGCGGTGACCCGGCTCGTCCGCGTACCAGCCGTTGTTGTAGAAGGCGTCATCGGACGGCGGGTTCGCAGGCGGGTGCGGGTTCACGTCACCGTCCGCGGCGTCGTAGGCCCACCGCGGCGCACTCCAGACCGTTTGCCGCTGTGTGGGAGAGGGGAAACGCGGCTTCCCGTACTTGGCTTCCACGTCGGAGGTCCAGGCGACGCCCTTCTTGTGGCAGCGACCGGCGCCATCGAGTGGCGCGTTGGTGAAGCGGGAGAAGGCGCTGCCGTTACAGATAAGACGCCGCGGCGACGCCGTGCCCAGGGCGCCGTCGTCTGTGACGCGGTACAGGGTGAAGCTGTCGTTGAACATCGACCACGGGATCAGCCCAGCCGGGGCGTAGACAAGTTCGCTGTAGTGCATCAAAGTGCCGAGCACGTTGATAGCACGCTCGCCGAGGTGGCGCACCTCACCCGGGTACGTGAGTGGGGAGGTGGTCGTGGCGATGGCGTCACTGCTGACGTGCTGCCCGGCCAGCTGCGCGTCGCTCTTGGAGTTCGAGTACCGCCGGTGGTTCTGGAAAAAGTTGTCAAGTCCGTAGTACACGTACACCGGTGCCTTCAGCGTCTTCGCGACTTCAAAGTTCACCTCAGTGACGCAGCCCGTTTGCCACATATTCCCGCGACCCGCATCGTAGCGGAAGGCTCCTGTGCTGCTCTGCCCAAAGCTGCACCGCTGCACGTTGTCGTAGCGCACCGTGATGTCCGCTGCGGACGCGTTGGCCCGGAAGAGCAACGCGCTGAGAGGGAGGCACACGACGGCGACAGCAAAGAGGCACAGCGCGGAGTGCAGCGGCGTCAGTATCGGCTGCCACGCCGGCAGGCGCTGCTGCTTGAAGAGCGCCCATATGGAGTGGCGCTGGGACGCCGGCTGAGATGGGACGGTCATTGTTGATATGCCGCGCCAGTCGCGAAAGGGGCCGTGCAGGAAGCGAGGTGCCGCGGAATGGAGATGCGGAAGCGAAGACAACAAGAGGTGGCAAAAGGCCCTTTTTGTGTGTGTGTGGAGGGGTGTGGGTGGGTGTTTCTCAATCCCGTGTGTAAATGCGACGCCCAAAAACCTGCTTCGGTTTGCGTCCTCGCTGCGAGAGTCGTCGCGCGCCGCGGCTGAACGGCCTCTGTTCTTTTCTCTTAGCACTCGCTCTTTGTCTTAGCTTCTTTTGGCTTTCCCTCTTCCAGGTAGCGCTCCGCTCTGGCGTTGTCAGCCGATTTGGTGTGGTGCTCGGATGCAAAGAGGTGGAGAGGGCACAAGAGCACAAAAAAGTGGGGGCAAAAAAAGGGGGCAGACAGAGAGGGAAATTGGCTGCCGTAGACGTGACATGGGCTACGACAACAACGCAGCAACTCGTCTCTCACTTTTGCCCTTGTGGTTCTTCTTCTTTTTGCCACAACGTAGAAGTGGGTTCGCGAAGCGTGCTTGTGGTGCAGCGCGTCGCAATCCGCTCGCTTCCTCCCACACTGGCGCTTTCGAGACGACCTCCTCTGTGAGAGCAAACCGACAGGACAAAAACGTTGTGCGTTGGTGGGAGACGTAGGCGGCAACCACCTCCTCGCCTCCGCCCCACCCCCCTCACTAACACACACACACACACACACACACACCATCCACCCACCCGCCGTCTTCGCCTTGTGCGACGACCACCACGCGTAGGTGGAGAGCCTTTGACGCAGCGAGCCTTGTGGACACGCCTCATTTAATGGGGGCCGCGCTGGGGGGGTCGCCTTTGGTTCCCCCACGCCCCGCCACGCTGACCACGGGGACGCTTCGCCATCTCCTTCTCCACGTGCCGCGCGTGCCGGTCCGCCAGCTTGTCCTGCCACTCCCCCACAAATCGAAACGGCACGAGAAAGTCGCGACGGCCTCGCACCGTCTGCAGCTCTCGCACCGCCCGCTCATCGACAGCGCCACCGGCGCCGTGGTGCGACTCGGCATCGGCCAAGAGCTCCACCTTGTCCGGAAAGAGGCACAGCATCTCGACCACAACGTCATGCATGGCAAAGAGGCGCTCCCGCATAAGCCGTGGCAGCCGCGGCAGGTTGCGGCTCAGCGTCGTCCCTTCGCGCGGGTCGCGGTGCACCGAGTACACGGCGAAGAGGTGCTGCAGCACCTCCTCGGCTGTCACACTGTCCACCGAGCGCTGCACTGTCGCCACGGCGTCAGCGCGCTGCACTAGCTTCCCACCCTGCCCCACGTCGGCGAGCTGGAAGAGGTCGGCACGCCCTTCCAGCAGCTCCGTCACGTTGGGCGGTAGGGCCTGCACGGCGGGCTGAGGCAGCGACCCGATGAGCGCCGCCTGATGCATGCCACCCTGCAACGGCAGTAGGTCGAAGAGGTGCTGCGCCACCACGCGTTCGTCGAAGTAGGGGGTCGGGCACCGCAGGTAGGCGAGCTGACGCTGCAGGCGACGCTTCTGCCGGCGCTGGCGGGTGCTGGGGCCGCACCGGCTGCTGCCCCGGTCCGTCACCAGCGCATCCAGCTCACGGAGAAGAGCAGCCTCGTCGGCGCCCCCGACGCCAGGCGGAACGAAGCGCGTGTCCAGCAGGAAGCGGGCGTAGACACGCGCGGGCGGTGGTGTGGCAGATGCTGTGGCATCCAGCACGCGCGGCGACGTGGGCGCCGCCGTCGATCTGGCACCGCGTCCTTTGCCCGTTGAGTCTGCTGGCACCGCTGGCTCGTAGCGCAGCCGGAAAAGACGTGGCGCGCTGCACAGCACGTGCCACAGCGCGCGGCCCTTGGGCAGCAGCAGCCCCGCCTCCTCCTGCAGCTCCGCTGTGAGCTGCACGTCAGAGAGGACGGAAGGCAGGAGCCGCGCAACCCTGTACCACTCGTACGGCCGCACCCGCTGCCCCGCCAACCGCTGATCCGGCGAGAGCGTCGCGGCGGCTGTGTCGTCAGCATCACCGCTCACGAGGTCGTCTTCCGTCTCTTGCAGCTGCACATACCCGTGCTCGAGCACGGAGTCCTCCTCGTGAGCCAGTGCGCCAGACCCGCTGAGGCTGCCGTGTGTGGAGCCGCNGGACGATGCGTGTAGCCGGCGACACTCGGCGCGGCTGCGCGCCACGTACACCTGCCCGATCCTCTTCGTCTCAAAGCGGTCGCCATAGCGGGACAGCAGAGACAGGAGTCCGCCACAGCTGCCTGCGGCGATCGCCTCCCGCAGCGCGGGCGGCAGCTCGCGCGAGATTTGCTGGAGAGAGGTGAAGGTGCTGGGCACGTGTGCCGCCACCTCCTCCGCCACCGCGTCGAGAGTAGGGGCAGAGGAGGCAGGGCTTGCATCGCCGCTGCAGTGCGCCGGAGGTGCTCGGGGTGCGTGAAAGGCGCGCCGTGGCTCAGCGAGAGAGGAATGCGGTCGCGCTGATGTCGTTGCATCCGTCACGGCGCGGCGCATTCGCCGTAGTCGCACAAAGGCGGCGGTTGCGGCAACGGGTACAAGCCCTAACGCGCCGCGTGCACACAACATCTCGAATGACCACCGCCCGCGGACAACGAGAGAAGAAGAGAAAAAAGGCCCCCTGGGGTTCTGCACGGGGCAGTGCGACGGCACCATGCGCAGCCAGAGCCAAACGCGACCAACGCTCGCAAGAGGGCGAAGGGGTGTTGGGTGGAGAAGGAAAAAAGGTGCGTCAGAAGAGAGCAGGGGTTGCAGAACGGCATTACGGCGACCGTGCGAGCGGCTTCAGCACGCAAGCGGCCCGCCGCCGCGGTGGGGGGGGGGGGGGGGGGGCTCGACAGCGGCATGAGACATCGCGTCGTAATGTGTGAGTCGCGGCAGCGTCCCTGTTACTTCTCCGATTGCGTCTCGAACGTGCGTGGGTTGAGCTGTCTTGGTGGGGCGTGTGCGAGCGCGACGCATATAGCAGCAGAAGCAAAGGAGAAAAAAAAAAACGTGGAAGCGGAAGGGGCACAGTGGCGGAAACCGCCGCAAGACGGGCAGAGAAATGAAGACCGAAAAGGCGCCGCAGTGCGAACGGCGCGGGGTGTCACGGCCCCCCCCCCCAACCACCACCACCATCACCACCACACCTCATCGACTGGGGTGCGTCATTCCTACGTGTCGGAGAACGCGCCCTCCTCGACGGAGAATAGAACTGTCGCCGGAGCAATGCGAAGCTCTTCCAGCACGCGCGGTACATCGCCAGCCGCCGGGCCGTGATCGGCCAAGTACTGCAGCGCCCTCTGCGCCACAGTGACCCAGTACAGTGTGTCCAGCACGAGGGCCGGCAAGTTGGCGCATGGCGGACTTGCCGTCCGAGACGCAACGGGACGCTGCGGGGTGGTCGTCGTCTCGCCCTCTGAGTACGCCGCACCGACTTCCACCTCCTGTACAGGAGAGGGGTGGGTCGCCTCCGTCACCACCTCAAGAGCGGCCGCTGTGCTGCACGCATTCTTCTGCTGCGCAGAGTGTGCGGTGTCGGGTACCGGTGATGAAGCCCGCGTGCGTCGGAGGCACCGCTCGACAGCGGCGCTGCTGCATGGCTCTCTTGGTGGCGCCACGGGGGCCTTGAAGGGCGTCCGAAAGGACTTTCTGACATCTCTGAGGGGCATCAGGAGGATGCTGCCGATTCAGGAGCCACCAGTGTGCGGGTGCGTAGATGTATGTGTATGTGTATGTGTGTGCACCTAGCGCAGACACCGCGTGGCGCCGCTTCGCCTTTTCTCCTTCTCGTAACCCCTCAGTCTCCTTCGCTTCGTCTGGCACCGAGTGGTGTAGCAGGTGATCCACCGCGCAGCATCCAGCGAAGACGTGCCGTGCAGAGGAGAGTGAGAGGGGGGAGAGACAGGGGGGAGGGAAACAAAACAAATGGGGGAGCCACGAGAGTAAGGTGAAGGAGGGCAGCGCAAACGGATGGGCGATCGCGTGAGAGGCCTGTGCTTAGAGAGCGAATCGATGATACTCACAGCGCAACTCCGTTGCCCACGCCCTTCGCACATGGCAGGCACCACCACTCATCCGCCATGGTGCTTCCTTGTCAAAGCACACACACACACACGCTAGCCTGCTGTTGTTCTCTTTTTCGATCGCCGCTGGAAACACAGCGCCACGGGTTTCCGCAGAAAAGAAGAAAAGGCTCGTGCTGATGCACAAACTGAGCGGGTTGTACACTCTCGTACTGACACATACGCATAGGCACACACACACACACATACAACCTGTTGCGCGCTGCCTCTGGCCTCGTCCTTGTGTTCTCAAAGCTCGCTGCCTCGACTCTTGGGCCGAGGACCGTAGACGGCGAGGTAAAGCGTGCAGAGGTAGGCGTCTTGCTCTGCCTGGGCACGCACCTTTTCAGACTTCGTGCCCTGCTTCGCCACAACTCCAGAGCCTCCCCGTGCGCGGTGGAAGCAGGTGCCCAGCTCCGCGACCAGAAAAGTCATGAGCGCGCGCTCGACGCCCGGCACGCCGCGCACGTCACGCCGCGGCGTTGCTTCATCCCTCGAGATCCGCTGCGGCGTGTTGCTTGCAGGTTCCAGTGGCCGGCCGTGAATGCGGGAATCCTGTGGCAAGCTCTTCGGAAGGCCATCCGCGGCGCCGCCTAGCGCGTCCCTGTTCCTGTCAGGGGGGTACCGGTGTAGCAGGTCGCACGTCGGCTCCACCGCCTCAACAAGTACGGCGAACGCCGGCGTCGAGAGGCGGTGCACGTCGCTGGTGGGCTGCAACAGTGCGGAAGCAGTTGCAGCGGGGAGAAGCGGGTTGATGGACGGCAGGGCATGCGCATTTCTGGCCACCATGTGCGGCGCCGGCTCGTCGGCAATGCTGCGCTTCCCATAATCTGCCAGAAGCGCCGCAAGCGTGCCACGGTAGAGGCGGAACGTAGCCTCAAGCAACGCTTCGAGGGTGGCGCAAAGCAGCCGGTGCGTGCGCACCAGGCCGGTGCCTGAGGTCTCTCCTGCAGCTCCATCCGTCGTGCTGTCCGCTCCCGCCGCCTCGTCCGGGGCGCAGAGACACACGCAGGCTTCGAAGTCCATGAGAGCTGGAAGGAGGTGGTAGCAGCGCTCCACCTGGGACGCGTTCGCTTTGGTGAGGAGGTCGTAGCCGACGTGCAGCAGGGCGTCGTGTGATGTGGCCAGCCACGGGACCGCCGCACCCACACCTGGCGCAACGGCCGTCTCCACTTCTGGCTTCTGCTGCAGCCGGCTGAGGCGCTGCAGGGACTGGACAAGGTCTTTCAAGCAGAGGGGGTGCACGACAGCGACGCTCGGCCGCGCTTCGCTGGAGTCCACCGCCTGCCCGCGCTCCGGTCTGCTTTCGGAGAGCCCCTTGAGCCGCTCACGCACCGTGTCGGGGACAGCGGCCGGGTGCAGTGCGTCCCAGCCAATTCGAAGTTGATCGCGTGCAACGCGCTGACGCGCCTCTGCGGCACACGTGCACACCGCCTCCGCCTCCTCGCAGACCGCGGCGGCTCTGCTCGTGGAAGCCTCCGGCGCCTCGGCAGGGACTGCGGGATCTTCGTGGTGCTTGGGAAGGGCACAGCGCTCGAGCAGCACGGGCAGCCGCTCACGCATCGCCGGCGAAAGACAGGGCCACGCAGCCGGAACAAAGAGCTGCTGATACGCCAGCAACTCCTCTTGCACGTCGACCGCATTCGTGGCCGCGCAGCTGGCACACACCGCCTCCAGGCGCAAGGCGATCCAGCTTGCCAAAACCTGCGTCCACCGCGCCACCGCGGCCGGTGCCTCACGTGTCGGAGAAGCTGGAGTCGTCGCGGCGGGCCCCGAGAAGACGGCGCGCAGCCAGCACCGCAGCAGGGCTGCGTCCACAGCCCTCACCGCTGGAATGCGCACGCCGGCGGCGGACGAGGACGGCGAAACAGGTGCACCGTGCGCCGCAGGGCTTGCCGGCTCCACGGAGGGGCTCGCAGCGGGCTGCTGTGCGAGCTCACTCACGTAGAGGAGCGTCTCACGGTAGGCGCTCCACGCACTGTGCAGCATGTTGCCTATGCCGACGCGTTGTGGGCGAGGGCGCGACTTTTCCTTTTCTAGTTGTTGTGCGTGAGTGCGTTTTGTCGTTGATACGAGTGACAAGCGCGTTGAGGTCTGCGGTACAGCAAGGTGAGCGACTCGAACGGACGCCTCAGACTAGTGGCGGGCTTCCGCAGCACGTTGCCCTTCACCTCGCAGGAGAGAGGGAGGGGGAGGTGCTGCGGCAGCGCTTGCTCTGAGAAAACACAGCTTGTCGCCTTGCCTTCCGCTGCGTCGCCTCCGCAGCACCGCTCGTTGCAAATCGCCGGCGGCCTGACTCTCTCAAACAGGCGCGGCAATGAAAGGCCCAACAGTGCCAAAGAGGGAAGTCGACGAGTGAGGGCGCGCAGGGGGGGAAAAGGGGGAGCGGCAAAGTGAGGTGCTGAAGGGGGAGAGCCACCCAACACGTTTGTTCGACGAGCACGAGGGAGGCAGGGAGAGGGGGGGGGGGGGCAGCTGCGTGTGTGAGTGCGTGTACTTGCTTGTAGCGGGGCAGTCTAGTGGTTTTCTTTCTCTGGCGTACTACTCGTCACCAGAGAAGGAGGAACCTTTGAGACAGGCGTTTCCACACATGACGACGTTGCCAAGCTCCTAGTACGAGGAACCGTCGAGTGAGGCGCAGGAAAGCCGCCGCCGCCGATGCCCCTCGCTATCCTGTATAACCGTGCATGAGTGCGTATGTGCATTTCCTCTGCCCTTCAAGTAGTTTCGCTGCCCTCTCGGTGTCCTTCACAAGCACGCGCGCACGCCGCTACCAAAACAAGCGCACACAAAGCTGACGGCTCACCAAAGCGACGAACGGAAATCAAAGAAAAAGACAAAGAGGCTTCTGGATGCTATTCAATAAGAGCCCTGCGGCCGTGCGCCGACACAAGAGTCGAGGGCCGTACCCTTTCCCGGGTGCACGTGACCAGGCGGGTTCCCGAAAAGCGAGCGTTTCTCTTGCTTGCGTGCGCCGCTTGTGCTTCAGATTGACGGGGACGAAAGTAACAAAAAGGGGAGCGAAGAAAAAGCAAGTTTGAACGCGCAGATGGGAGGGGCGCCAGGTCGACCGCGGGAATGCGCTTGGCTCCATCATTTCATTTCTGCCGCTCTACTCATCCTTCCTTTGTTTTCTTCCTTGCCATCCTCCTCCTTTTTACTTTATGGTAGCCCATTCTATGGTGCACAGATGAATAGAGGCGGGGGAGGAAGATGCACAAAGTCAAAGCGGACAAGAGCCAAGTGCTTGGCGTCGGTGCGGTATGACGGCTTCATCGCGCGCTGCTCGAGGAGGGGGGAGGGGACACAGTCACTTTCTGTAAAGCTCTCAGCTGTGCCTAGAAGAGCTGCGGCACCTTGGTGGTCAAGTTGACAAGGCGGCGGTACACCTCAAAGTCGAACTCGTCGTCCAGCATTGCGTGCTGGAAGTAGGTCAGCTCGCCAGTGGCCGGGTCGACGTAGCAGATGAACTCGCACACGCGGCTCACCTCGACCGCCTCGGGGACACCGACCACCTTGACCGCCATGCCGGTCGCGCCGCACTTGAACTCGCCGGGGCCGGTGAGCTCGAAGATGATTGACACGTACTCGCCGCGATGGCCCTGGTACGTCTGCGCCGTCACACGCGGCGACACGCCCTGAAAAGGCGGAAACTTGTTGCCTGGCGCGGACTGGATGTGCTGACCGTACATCATGGTTGCGCGGGGAGGGTGGTGTTGGGAGGGGGGAGGGGCTGCGCGAAGAGGACGGAGACGGACTGCGAAGCCGAGTCTGATCGGAGGGGAAAAAAAAGTGTGAAAGAGCTGGAGAGAGCGAAAGCGAGGTGAGAGCGACAGGGAGCCGGATTCTGGAGTATCCAAGACGCGTCGGACAAGACAGCGTGAGGATGTGTTTGTGTGTGTGTGTGTGTGTGTGTGTTTTATGTGCCCGATGAGAGGAGCGCGCGCCGTGTGAGAAGAGGGGGAGGGGTTGAGGGAGGCGTGAGTAGTGAGGTGATGTATCTATGGAGATGAGGTGGGTGGCTGAGCGCGTAGTACGAGTGAGTGGAGTGTGGCCCAGTGGCAAAGTGAGGAAAGGCGAATGAAGCCATGGCGGCGGAGAGGGCGGGAGGTTGGTTCCATCCGCGTGTCACAGGTCGAGTGGAGAGGGACGGTGAGGAGGAAGATGGCCGTAGACGTGTGTGTATATATGTGTGTGTAAGCAAGTGCGTCGGTCTTAGCGTGCGCGTGAGTAGGCACGAGCTTCTATTGCACAGTCGGTGGCGGCGTATTTGCACACTCGGCCGAGCCGCTACATGTTCCTATCTACCACGACACGCCTCGCGTGTGTTTTCCTTTCCAGGCGCCAAGCCATGGCGGCACACCGGCCGAAAAAAACAAGAAATGGGAAGCGAGTTTGAGCAACGATGAGAACGTGAGGTTTGATCGGGGGCCGTGGCAAAACAACAGCATCCTTTGCGATGTCCTGATGGTCTCTTTTCAGCGAACAAAACAGCGTCAATTTCTTCGTCGCGGCAGCAGTGCAGCCCCTCTCCCTTCGTGCAACTGGCGAATAGAAAAGAGCTCCTCAACCGTGGCTCATAGCAGGAAAGCGAAAATGCCGCTGAGCGTGCGCGGGCGCGTTGACCAGTCTCCCCCCTCCCCTCCCCCTTCGTCCCCTGCAGCTCACAGAGTGCAGAGCTGCCTGCTCCGGCCAGAGACACAGGACGGTGGCAACACTGAGCGGACGAGTTCTCGCCCACTTCTCTGTACTCCCTGCGGAGGAAATCAAAAAAAAGTGTCCGAGAGAAAGGGTGAGCAGCGCATTCGTGAAAGAGCAGTACCGAGCAGGAAAAAAACTAACTCGAGGGAGAGAGTACCTCTCACTTCCGTCATAGCAAAATTCCACACAAACGCGCACGCGCCGAGCAATGCGAACACACGCCGGTTCTGGAGTTTCCCCCCCCCGTCACTGCACCGGCATTGCGCCGGCGGCGAAGCCCTTGGCATACTGATCCTGCAGGCGCTTCATCGAGAGAAGCCGCTGGGCGAGGAGCAGCCACCAGTGGAAGGAGCGCTGCCGCCGCTTTGCCGCCTCCTGCTCCTGCACGAGCTGCACCCACTCCTCATAGGCCCGCAGCAGCGCCGCGCTGTCCGTCTGCTTGACGACGATGCCGTTGATCACCGTCTCCCAGCGACCGCGGCGGTGCTCCTCGGTGCGGCGGTGCTGGAAGCCGACGACGGCAAGGCCGAAGTCAAGCTTCATCCGCCGCGCCACTCGTGTGATCTGCGGCTGCGTGAGGTGCACGATTCCGGCTGGGGCGGCCTTGTCGAGCAGGATGTACCACGATGTGCGGCCGTGGTGCGGGATGCTCGGCGGGTCGCCCGGGGTGAGCGGCAGCGGCGCGAAGGGCTGCGTCTGCCACCGCCCGTAAAACGCCGACGGCGCCACAAACGGGCGCGACGCCGGGGGGGCGACCGTCTTGTACGCTGGCTGATCCTCAGAGAGGAGACTCCGCCCCTCACGCAGCCACCCGTCGCGTGAGCGCAGACTGACGATGGCGGAACGCTTGTAGACCATGTGGCCCTTGATGCTCCCCACTGTCGTGGTGGTGTCCTTTGGGTAGATGCCTTCATGGCGGGCGAGGTCGGTCTCGATCACGTACAAGGGGTGGCTGTGCAGCGCGTTCAGCGTCGTCGGCACAGCCTCCGAGTACATGAGCGAGTGCAACTGGCGGCCCTCCCGCTCGCGCTGCCGCTGTGACAGCGCGCTCGTATGCGCTGCGGCGACGTCGAAGGAGGCGCGCAGCACCTCTGGCAGCTCGCGGTTGTCGTCCCACGCCAGCTCGTCGTGCCAGAGAAAGCGGTTCTGCTGGCACTTGCCGAGACGCCGGCCGTAGTTGTACGCCGCGCTGTACTTGGATATGTAGCGCGGCGTCGCGTCCACCACGGTGGTGCCCGACACGGAGAACGTGTACGGCGCCCCCCACAGCGTTGCGCAGCCCTGGCACGGGTTGACCGAGAGAAAGCTCTCCCGTTCCGGCGACCACACCTCGACCCAGTAGCACGATGTGGGCAATTTCTTCGACTTGAGCTCCTCTCCCTCGCCGGCGCCGTTCGCGGACTTGGCAGAGGAGCGCGGCCGCTTGGCGCCAGGCTGTGATGCGCCGCTGTCGGCACTCTTCTTTCCGCGCGGGCCGTGGATGGAGAGAGGCCGGAGCGGGGTACGGCTGCCGCTCTCGCTCTCCTCCTCGTCCGCCTCCCCCTCAGCCGCGTCGCGTTCCCCGTCGCCGTCGCCACCGGCTTCCACACCGGCCGCCTGCCGCGCTGCCGTGGCCGCGGCGACGCGTGCCTTGTCGAGCGGTGATTTGGCCAGCCTCGCCACGACGAGGCGGCAGCTCAAGCCGGCGAGACGCGCCAGGGCGAGAAACACCACTGAGAAGTATAAGGGGTGTGGAAGAAGAAGGGGCGCCTCCTTGGAGACGCGGCCGTGCACCTCAGCCATCCTCGCTCGCAGCAGGCGCGGCGCGATCGGGGCGGCCCAGTCGGAGAAGTCGCACCGCACCGGGGATGCGGCAGCAGCACCGTCGCCGGCCGCTGCCGACCCGTCCGGCTTGTCCAGCGCCTCGGCGACGGCAAGCTTGAAGTGCTCGTTGATGGCGTTCAGCAGGGACGTCACGGCAGCCGACGTCTTGTTCCGCACCGCGTCCTTGCCGCACGTCACCCAGGCCGGGGCGAGAGAGAGCTTGCGCCACTGCGGCTGCGAGGCCTCTGCAGCGAGCACCTTCGCTGCCGCGACCGCCCGCAGGAACACAAAACGGCTCGAGCCGCCGGAATAGACGCCCTCGCGCCGCTGCCGCTTTGCGCCACGCTCGCATGGAACGTGCAGACGAAGCAGGCGCTTGGCAAGGCGAGGATGGCACGACTCACGCCAGAGAAGGCGGGCTCGAATGAAAACAGCAAGGATTGTGAAGAGGTGCTCGCAGACGCGCTGGATGCGCTCGGAGCGGCGCTTGGCGGCGAGCAGGTCGCGCTGCTCCATCATCGCCTCGTACGCCGGGTCCCGCTGCCGCCAGGTCTCTGACGCACGAGGCTGCCCCACGAGCGGAAGCTGGGCCCCCTCCATGAGAGACCGCCCATCCGCTGCCGCCTCTTCGTCATCGACGTTGACCAGCTCCGACTTCACAAATCCACTCCCTGTCACCCCCGCGCCGCCCGCGACGGCGACTGCCTTTTCAGCCTTCACCGCCGACGACTTGGGCAGCAGCTCTGACTTGACACCACCGCCGTCGACCTCATCGTCAACACTGCGCTTGACAGCGCCGGACAACTCGGCCTCCTCCTGCTTCTTCACTGGCACAAGCGCGACAGGCAGCTCCACCTCGTCCCACTCGTCGACGTCGGCTGCAGTGTCGTTGCGGGCCTCGACGGGCTCGTCCTGTGGCGCCTCTGCGGACGCCCGCGCCGTCGCTGACGTCACCATAGCCATTTTGCGCCGCGTGCCGCGACCGCCCTCAGCCGTCGGCACCCGCAGCCGCTTGGACATGTTGCGCAGATAGCCGTCCACGGTCGCCGTCGCCACGGAGGCGACGGCCTTTGCACCTTTCCGAGCCCCCGAACTCATCCTCACTGTTCGTTCCGTTGTTGCTTCCTGCCTCTCCCAGACGCCTCTGGCAACGTCCCCGAGATTCGAAACTCGTACCGTTGCGCCTAGAGAGAAACACTAAACGTCACGCGATCGCTTGTGAAAACAAAACGGTGTTTTACCTCTCCCCGCAGTCCAGAACTTGTGTGTGCGGTTAAGAGAAAGAAAGAGCCAAATGCAATGAGAGTGTGTGTGCGGGTTCGTACGTGAGCGATACACAGTTGAAAAGCGCGGCAGAGTGAAGTCGCCACCAGAGTGAGAAACGTCGCGGAGGGAGCAGCCGACGTCAGCGGTGACAAGTCGTGTCGAAAGGTCAACAGTCTCGCAGCCTCAACAGGGTGTGTGGCACAAATGTTCCCAACGAGGGAGCGGTTTTTGTTCTTGTCGTCTTTTTTCTTCTTTTGCAGAAGAAGCAGTCGTGTCTTTTTGTCCGCGGCTTCGTGGGGGGTTTTCTTTGGATGGCCCCTATGCTCTGCGATAACGGCGGGAAAGTTGCAAAAGTACAAAAAAAAAAAGCGGAGCACGGTAAGGGAGGACGAACAGCACTAGCAGCTTAGCGAAAGTCAAACAAGATTACGCGCGTGAATGCTCTGGACGCAGTAATCCTCCAAAGCCGCGAGGAGCGGCGCATGGGGACCGAAACCGGCGACTACATGCGATCGTCAACATTCTTTTTTCTGCGGTTTCAGTACATCGCAGGATCTGAGTTTTGGGGCCGCCCCGCCCCCTGACTTTCTTTTTTTGTGTGTGTCTGCAACCTGGTGACGGCCCGCGTCAGGAGACGCCCCACTGCGACTCCACCGCGGCGCATCTGATCCGGCTGCCAGGTAGCAGTGCTCGCTTTTTTTTGTGTGTGTGTGAAGAGGAAACGTGTCTGTGAGAAGCAAAGGCTTCGCAACTACTTCCACGTCGCCAACTTATTCGGATTGTGGCCCCGCTGCTGTATTTCCAAGACTACCTCCGACACGGCGCCATAGAATTCGAGCTCGTTGTCCACGAACTGATAAAGCCAACCCTTTGTGAGCCCATCATCGAGCAGCATCACGTCCATGCCACGCATCGAAACGTGTGCACAGGGGTCAACTGTGGCCAGTGGCCGCTCGATCTCGTAGTCCGGGTCGCCAGACGGGTCGGGCTCCCGTCGCGCGTCGCCGGAACGTTCTGACGACGCGGCGGCTACAGCGCCAGGGATAAACTGCGCCTCACCGCTGCGGTCGAAGCGGCCACTGTCAGACGCGCTTTCGCTGCCGCTCTCCAGCGTCGCGGCGGCCCGCGCATTCGCAACTTCCACCAGCTCGCGCGCCTTCTCCGTCGCCTCCATCTTGCGCCGTTGTGACTCGATCGACTTCTCGGAGAAGGGGTCGAGCAAAGTGACCTCGCGGGCGCGCTCCTTCGCGTTGCACCGGTACTCACTGTCCTTGCGCTGCCGAAACAGCCCAGGCTGCCGCCACTTGTAGTCCAAAAGGAGGTCAAAGTAGTCGGATCCGAAAACGTACGGGTCCATGGTGGTTTTGAGTGTTGTAGGGGGCAGGTGAAACTCATCGTCGGCCGGCCCGACCGTTACTGGGCGACGCTTCATCTTCGGTTTCACCTCGTCGCGTGTGTGGAAATTGGCTGCGTCGTGGAAGCCGATGCAGCGGTCACAGCCGATTAACGCTACCAGCTGCTCAAGTGAGAAACCCTGCCGCGACAGAACTCGTTTCATGCTCAACACGTCGCGCTCGTCCTCGGTCACCAGGGAGCGCGGGAACGCGAGAAGCAGCTCACGACTCATAAACTCAGGCGGCTCGTCGCGGCCGCGAAACGGGACGATGTTCGGGCCGCCAAGGCGCGCCAAGGCTTTGGCCGTGAACATCGCCCACAGGTCTGGCACGGTGAACATTGGCTGCTCCTTGTTGAGCTCCCAAATAAAATCGACAATCTCATTCGCCTCATCACGGTAGTTCTCGGGTGCCACGATGGGACAGCCAAATGGTGTCTGGGTGTTGCTCAGCGCGTGGTGCAGCAACATCCGCACCGCGACAACGGCAAGGTCGGGCCGTGAGAACAACTTCTGGTCAATCGCCTCACGGACCCGCAGTTCGTTGCCGGACGGGCGGAACCGCTGATACCACCGGTTTAGGGCGTAGTAGGCGACGCTTGTCGCGTTCACGAATATGAGCAGGCCGACAAAGATGGCGGCCGTCTCCCACCATGGACGCTGTCGCGCAAGGCGGTGGAGGTCGCTTTCTTTGTAGCCCCACCACAAGAGCGATCGACGGCTCGGTGTGAAAGCGCCGCGTGCCCGACGCGCGAGAGCCGTTCTGCGAAGCATGCGTCAGCTTTCGACTCCACCAGGTTTAGAATACACACACAGAAAAGCCACTCAGCTTTTGTGTCTATGTGGACCTGAACAAGGTGGCAAGAAAAGGGCGCTACCAGGTTTAACCGACAATACGCCCGAGTTGCTACGCTTTTTTTTTTTTTCGACTGTGTGTGCGTTTGTGGTTTGTGGTGTGATGAGGGACACATATGACAAAAAGTGCACCGAGGTCACCATCAAAAAAAAAAAAAAGAGGAAACGCGGAGTGTGTACGAGACACATGAAACAATCGCAATCAGGTGTCTGTGCTCTCTATGGTGAGACGTCAAATTACCTCACGCACGCGCACCGACAGAACAGCCGTTGGAATGCGTCAGTGCTACAGGGACGTTCGGCGACACCAAAAAAGCGGGCGTAGGACAGCTCTGCTCAGTGTATTTTGTCACACGCACCTTTTTCGTGCCCCTAAAACGAGCTCGTTCGTGTACGCTTTTTTTTTTCTTCTTCCGGCTTCGTCGCAACTGAAGCGCGCGAGGCGCGGAGATACAGAGAAAAATGTTGGGCAGTTTCCAGCGCGCCACCGTGCGTTCAACTAGGAGTGCATCAAACGATCACTAGTGTTAACGTGCAGCGCTCGCAGAGGAAACAGGTGTAAAACTAGCCTGAACGCAGAATGAACCAGGACTAAAATACTTGCTTCTCCTTTGGAAAAGAGGAAACCTGAAGTGTGATCGGCTTTTTGCTGTCCCCGCCCGCGAAAAAAGAAGCGCGCTTGAACATTTCGGACATGTTGCGCTGCGGCGACACCTCTTGTATTTCCGTGCACCCGTGCGCCACGACAATTTCGTCCATGGTTGCAATCCACTGAACGGGATGGGCAAGCTGGGCGGCCAAAACAGCCGCGGTGATTTCGCGCACGCTCTGGGCTGCGACGCCAGCCTTGAACGTGTCCTGCACGAGCGTACTGTCAAAACGACCACCGTGGCGAACTTCGCCGATGTTGAGGTGCGTCATGCTGTCAAGCGCTGCCGCCTGAAATCCAGCGCTGAGCGGGTCGTAAAGACGGCCAGTCAAATTCGAAATCCACAGGGGATGCGTATGGTCGGCATTGCGAATCGTTCCGTCCATGGCCACGGAAAAGAGCTCACGCAGAGCGTCTTCGTCCGGCAGAGCGGAGCGAACTACAGGAAGAAAGTGGTCCATGGCGCGGCGAAGCTGGCTGGAGTGAAAGGGCACCTCGACGGAGAGCGGAATAAACCACGACTTCTTCTTCAAACCACTGCGACCGTCCTCCTCAAGGGTAAGGTGCGACAGTTCCTCCAGCATTGGCGTGTAGCCGTCGTCGGCGCCTTTGATAAAGCGGCGAAACGTCGACCGCGAGCCGTACTTGGAGGTGGAGGAGGTGGCGAAGTCTCCGTCACGGGGGAGGTTCGGGTCTTTTGCGACACCGTCTTTTGTGTCCACTCGCACCGACGTCAACGCGCACCCGATGAGCGACTCGATGCTGCTCTCGCTGCCAGTGTTGGCGCGAAATTGCGGGTCGAGGCACTTGCCGAGCACTGCCAACCCAACGAGGTCGCCGGCGACCACGTACTGCTGGTGTCGCAGGTTGTTATTGACGACTTCAACAAAAGAAGAAGTGTGCGCCAGCGCTTGCCCGATGTGCTCTACGAGCGAAATGAAAGCGGCGTCGGCTGCGTCGTCGCTGCTGCCGTCGGCCAGCTGAGCCCGCTGAGGGCTGCACGCGTAGAGCTTCCAGTTGCCGCGCGGCACTCCCTCGCACGCCTGTTCCATGAGTAGTCCGCGCTTAAATGTCAGATCGACAGCTGTTTCTGGCGAAAAAACGCCTAGCGCCGTGAGCGCAGTAAACTCACCGAGGCTGTGGCCTGCAACGCACGTGAGCTTCCTGTTGTAGACGCCTTCGTTTGTGTGTCGCAGCTTTTCGTAGGCGAGAAGCTGCGCCGCAAGGACGCACGGCTGTGTCAGGTAGGTGTACTGCATGACACCGTCGGGATGCGTGATGACGTGCGTGCGCGGCGTGGATTCTTTTGAGTTGAGGAGTTCCGTGCATGGCCGCTTGCACACCTCGTCGACGGCGAAGGCGTCGGCTCTGGCGGTCACCTTCTGCGGGTTTTCCTGAATTATGTGCTGCAGCGGGAGGCCAAAGTTGCGCATCATGCAGTCGGCCATGCGATCCCACACCCTCGCCACCGCAGGGTCGTCCAGGAGAGAGAGGCACATGCCCTTTGCGTGTGTTCCCTGACCGGAAAACACCAGCGCCCTGCGCATGTTTGCGTTTGCTTGTCTGAGTGTGAAAGCTGAAGCGCAGCAAGGGATCGATTTTGGGATGGAGGAAACGGCGGGGAAATAGAAGCGAGGGGAGGGGTGGAGGAGGTAGGGGGCCTTCCGCTGGCGTGGTGTTGGACGGTGGTGCGCTGTTCGCCTTCGGCGCCTGGGTTGGGGGGGGGGGGGGCGGGTGTC
>JASAOO010003330.1:0-42081 GCA_030849075.1 Zelonia costaricensis | reverse complement strand
TGGAGGGAGAAGAGGAGGGGGGGGGGGAAAGTGCGCCAAGGTGACACGCCCGAGAAGGTTGCAACACACCGACGCCCACAAACGCACAGCGCGCAGCGGGCACACAACGATGGAGGACCCTTGCGGTACGCCCCGGGGAGATGTGAGAAAGTGGGATGACCACGAAGAAGGCGCGGTGACGGAGCACGCGTTCAGCAGCAGCCTCCCGCGTTCGAATTGGACACTGATCCAGCGAGTAGCCACGAGGCTGGCAGATGTGGGGTTCAGAACAGCAGCGCGGGGGTGAGAAAGGGGGGAGGGGGAGTGTAGTGGATTGAAGAGGGAGAGGGAACGCTGGTGAGTTCGAAGATGGAGAAAAAACCGAAGCACACTGCACGAGGAGCCCAAGTGACGCCTATCGTGTGTACGTGCTCCTTGGACCACTCCCCCCCCGCGCGTTGTCGATCCATCGGCAACGGAGGGCCAAGATAGGCGACGCCACTTCCGCGACTCGGCGGCAGAGCAGGTGTTGCCGGTGGTGTTCTCATGCCGCACTCTCGTTGCCGCGATCGTCATACCATCTGCTCCACCAACACAAGGCGCGAGGCGTGTCCTCTAGGGCAAAGCAAGCAGGTCCTTCTGCTTTGTGTTGGCTGCGTGGGCCGCCGCGGTGATTTACCGCTTGTCTTTTGCTTGAGGTTTTCGAGGAAGTAAGCGAGGAGGGGGGAGGGGGGGGGGCAAAGCCCGGGTGCGGTTGTAGCCCCCGCTCCCCAAGCCCCTGGCACGCACATGGCGGGGCAGGAAGGGGTGGGGGGAGTGGGGGGAAGAGGGTCGGGGATGTGGCAGCGGAAGGTGGCGAAGCTGAGAAGGAACGGGTCAATAAAGACACACACACACACAAAGCGCAGCGGCGCTTGAGGCGCATCCACACACACACACACACACACACACACACACACACACACACACACACAGCCAAATGCTGCACAGCGCGGCGCGGATCGGGCCAGCAACAACACAAGCACCCATCAGGCACGCGCGCCCACGAAGGAAAAACAAAAGGCCTAGGAGTGGAACACCATGCATCTTGTGCCAAGGCAACTGACGTGCACAAGCACGCCCCTTTCTGCGCTTTCGCCACGCAATATCTGACCTCGGCAGGCGGTGAGGGCGTAGCGGAGCAGCCCCAGTGATGCCGCCCACGCGGCGCAGACACATGACCAGCACTGGATGGCAATAGTAGGTTCATCTAGTCCTCCGAGTGAGGCACTGCGTACGCCTCACACACAGCTCTGCAGGGCCACGGGTTCTTCTCGCCCTCTCTTCTCCGTCCTCCTCGACACCAGTGCCGCGTCACATGAGAGAGACGCTCAAGCGAACATAGCCGATGGTGCTGGCTTCGGCTTCGGCTGCCGATGGCCCCAACACCGATCCAGGCGCCCGCTCGCACGCGACGCGGTAATAGCCGTCCAGCAGCTTCAGGTACCGTAGCGGGCGCAGGTCGACGCGGCAGGTGCCCATGTACGCGGCTGCAGCCCAGAAGGCCTCCTCCTGCAGCCGGCCACGGCCACCACCACCACGCTGACCGGCCGAAGTCGAGGCCGCCGTCGCTGCAGCCGCCGTCGTCGCCGACCCGTTCACCGATGCGCTGCGGCGACTCAGATCGGAGTGCCACACGCCGAGCTGCAGCTCCTCCAGAACGTTCGCCACTCCATGCGGACGGCTGCCGGTGCTAGATCGCGCCGTCTTGACCGGTAGCTGCAGCTCGGGCAGCTGCAGCGTCGCCGCGTAGCCGTACTCGGGGCTGCTGCTCGCCTCCACCACGGCGCTGCGGTCACAGAAGCCGCCGCGGGCCTCGTCGACGTACCAACCGTGCACCGCCTCCCGCTGCGTCGCCCGCAGCGAGGCCGAAGGCGCTGCCAGGGGCGACTCCGCCTCACACACCTCAGCGGCGACGCGGTAGACGTCCTCGATCGTGACAAACGAGTTCGGCTCCGCGTAGCTCGTCGCCCCGTTCACGCCGGCCTCGGGCAGCGAGCGTGGGCGTGCCGAGACGATGGGGAAGGAGCCGCCTGCGGCGTGGCGACGGCTCGCCTCTGCCACGGCGACGAGCGGAAGCTCGGCGGCGCTGTGCACGACCACGCGCAAACGGCAGCGCGCAGTTTCCGCCGCTGGCACCTGGGCGATGCGCAGCGGGTAGCCAACGCTGCTCGACTCAGCGTACTGCTCTGCGGCGACGCCGGAGCGTGCATCGACTTGGGTGGCAGCGGTCTTGCTGCCGCCCCGCTGCCCTGCCGCTGCGGCATCCACGTTGCTAGTGACCTCCACGTGCGCTTCGCCGGAGAGCGTGACCTGTGGATGTCTGCCACGGGGTGTGTGCGAGGCAGCGGAGGGGCTCACGGTGGATGCGGTGCCCGGTTCTGCGCCGTGTGGGCCGACGCGCACGTCGAGCTGCGCAAACACATTCGTCGTGTCCAGCACCGGGTCACGAAAGACCACGGCACGGGACTGGCGGTAGAGGCCGACGACGGACAGACCCAGCAGCTCCTCCTTCGCTACCTGCCGCGGCCCCTGCGCACCCCACCCGCCCTCCTCCGTCTCCACCTCCACCTCGTTCACCACCTTGTACGCCTCCACGACGAGCTTGCTGCGCTCCTCCGTGAAGCTGCAGACGTCGAACAGGAGGCAGATGGAGGGCTGCAGCACCGGCACGGGGTGGACAAAAGAAGACAGAGGACCGACGGATGGCTCCAGCGTGGCGATGTCGCTGCTGAGGCGCACGCTGATGCGCATCTTCTGCAAATCGGCCGTCAGCGGCGTCTGCGCGAAGGAAAAGTTGGAGAGTGCAAGCTCGACCGTGGCACAGCGGCTACGGGTTGCACTGGACTCGCTGTCGGCACGGAGCCCCGCCGCGGACGCCACCCCAACGGCGCCGTCACTGTGCAACGGCCGGTCCGTGGACAGCTGCTGCGACTGCCTCAGCGCAGATGACTCCACGAGAGGCGGCCCTGTCGGCGTCCATGACGGCGATGCACGTGGCGGCGCCGGCCTGCGCTGGTCGCGCGCCTCCGAGTCCTTCTGCATCTGCAGCGCGAACTTCTCGCCATCGCTGTCCTCCGAGGTGTAGGTCGCGTCGCTGCCGTCCTCGTCGTCCTCATCGTGCACGATGCCGTCCTCGCCGCCGTCGGCCAACCTCGTCCCACTTGTCCTGTGCGCAGCGTGGGTGGCCTCATCGGAAGCCTCATCAGGTGCGTTACTGTCCTCTTCAAAAGCGAGGCCGCGCGCTGCCGCTTGCATCTGCGCCCGCAGCCGCAGCCCGAGCTTCAACAGCTGCTGCGTGCTCGTTGTCTTGTCACGCGCGAGGTCCGTCCCGCGGGCGGCGCCGCGCAGGCGGTGAGCGCCACGCAGCTGCACCTGCTCCGCGTCCGTGTGCGTCGGCGTCGTGGGCGAGGAGGCTGAGCGGGCCGCCGTCGACGAGGAGGAGGTTTCTGTGGGCGGGTGTGCGGCGTCCTCGTCCGTGCGGCCCGTGTGCCGGTGCGAACGGCGCGTCTTCGCCTGCGGCAGCGGGACGCGGCCGCCGTCCTTGCCCTCGAGGTGGCGCTTGTGCTTCTTCTCTATGGCAGCCGCGGGCGTCGTCGGCGGCTCTGACGAGGGGCGCTGCGTGGTTGGGTAGAAGTCAACGGAGGCGGTCAGCTTCAGCTTGCCGATGGGCACCTCGGCGAGCCGGAACGGACTGGCATCCTCGCTAGAGAGGCGCGAGCGGCGGTGCACGACCGGGAACCAGCCGTGCACGGCGTGTCCGGGGTGCAGCTGGTCGAGCGCCACGCGGCAGCGGCCAACCGTGACCGGCGGTCGCCCGCTGTAGCTCGAGGGCACGAACACGTCCACTTGCACGCCGCGCTGCGGAGACGCGGTCATGCGCTCGAGGTAGGCGCCAAACTGCTCGGCGTCCATCTTGATGGGGTACGCCATGATCACCGGGCCGCGACGGAGCTGCGGGGTGGCCGGCTGGCCATGCGCCGACGGCCGCGTCTCGCCCCAAAAGATGGGCCCCACAGCGCAGTGGTCGACTGGCACGACAAACCGGTTGGGGCTTCGCGCGGCGGCGCCGTGTGACTCCGCGCCTGGTGCCCCTCTGGCGCTGCTGCCCGTCTCACTAGTGTCGAAGAGCTGCACGAGCGGATTGTGGTTGATGACGTCGTCGTCCAGAATGAGTTGCTCGACACGGAGGCGCAGCTCCCCCTTGGTGGGGGCCACGAGGCCTGGGGGGAGTGGAGTGCCGTACAGGATGTGCATGGCAGCGCGACTGACGAGGCGGCTGTGTGGGAGAGTCGGCCACAATACGGTGGGCGAGGGCGTGGATCAGAAACCTGCACGTGTCCCTCCACTCGACTGCCCCGCATGCAGAGGTTTCCCGTTCAGCTCCAGCTGCAAGCAGCGCTGAGGGTGCGGCTGGAAAATCGTAACAGAAGAGAAGGACGACAGAAAGAACACGAGAAGACACCACAGCCGGCTCGATCAACAACAAAGTACAGGAGAGGACGTGCGGGGTGGCACGGTAGAGGAGCAGGGTCGGGTTGAATGCGAGAGCGGGAAGGGACGGAGACGGGGGCGGGGACAGGGGAGCTATCAGGCACAGAAAGGGGGAACGAAATCGGAATGGGAGGTGGGAAGGTACAGCTACAGAGGGCGCGTCGGTGGAGGGAGAGGGGATGGGGGATGGCGAAGTGCAAGGACGCGCAGGCAATGGGGGGGGGGGAGAACAGATGCAGCCAGCGGAGGGGGTGGGGGGGGGTGAAGCAACGGCCAATACACACACACACACACAGAGAGAAGTTCACGCAATCACACAGGAGTTCAAACGTACCTCGCGAGGCGGAAATGGAGGAGCAGCGAGGGAAAGAAAGGAGAGACCTGTCAACTAGGGGAGAGGGGGAGGGGGAAATTAGCGAGTACTCTACAGCGGAGGAGGGGGTGGGGGTGGGTGGGAAAGAGGAAGGACTGGAAGTGAGGAGAAGAGAAGGAGGACGCGGGTGTATGGTGACGGTCTTCTTCCTGCTTGTTTGTGCTTGTTCTACGAAGGTGGTTCGCTCAGTGTGTGTGTGTGTGTTGAATCCGTCTGTGTGTGCCTGTATGTGCGTGTGTGCGCACAAGGAGGCCGCGTCTGTGATGTCGAAGGGAAGCGAAAAGGCAGAGGAGGTGGGGGGAGAGGGGGGGAGGGGCAACAGCCCACACCTCACACGCACAGCAGCAGGGGTTCGCAACGTGAAGGAGCAGTGCAGATCGAAACGCAGATTGTAAACGGAAAAAAAAGACAAGGTGGACAACACTCAATACAACGGGGTGATGACGAGCAGATGAGCCGGGAGCAACGATGCGTGTATGACAGAGGTGGGACGTAGGAGGGGGAGGAGGAAGGCAAGAGACGCCCGGAGGTGTGGGGGTGGGAGGCGGCGGTGTCTTCGCACAGGGGCGGGGGGGGGACGAAGGGCGGGCGCGACGCCGATGGGAGGCGAGGAAGGAGAGGGCGCCCTTGAGGTGAGGGAACTCCCCTCGTTCGAAACGAGAAAGGTGCCCGAGGACTACACCACCGCACAGCACCCGCGCGAGATGAACAGAAAAGAAATAAACCAATCTGCAACCTCGCGATAGAAAACAACAACAAAGAAATGAGGCTCTATATCGGTGGACTGCTGCGACGCGAACGCTACAGCGCTGGCTTGTGTGTGTGTGTGTGTGTGTGTGGCTGCTTTTAGTGTACACAGCACCCTCTCTCGACGGGGCTCAAAGTGAGCTTTGGCCGCACTCCTTTTACTGGCTCTTAAGCAGCGCTTCGCCCGCACAGTACACTCGGCGGGCTAGAAAAGGTGGCGCGGACGATGGAGGGTCGCGCGGATGGTGTGTCTGTGTGTGTGTGTGTGTCCTGTGCGTGTCTGACGAGCAGCTTGGCGAGGCGAGTTGACCTTTGATCAGCAGGCCTCCCAAGAGGTGAGAGTTCTTTGCGGACGTCGGTGCCCCTCGGACACTCAACGGAAACAGCGCGTGTAGTTTACTGTGTGCGTTGATTCAGCGCTTCCGCGGCGTCTCTGGGCCTCCTGCTGCTTGCGCAACTGCTACTAGGCGTTCCCCCCTAGATTCGAGAACGGCACTCTACACAACTCGTTGGTACACCCTAGTGTTACTAGACAATACCGACAGCGTGGAAGAGCGAGTGTTGAAGTGTGCAACGGAAGCCGTGCGCGGCGAGCGAAAGTGTGCGGAGGTTGAGGGGGACGGAAAGGGTGGAGGCAGGCGAGAGGGAGCAGAGGCGTCTAGGAAATCCCTCGCAGTCGTCGTCACGTGACCGTCCACGTCGGTGTGCGTGCTGGGTAATGCAACGCCTGTGGCGCAGCTGGGTCGCAGAGCCGCCCGGAGCCCTGCACGCAAAACACCGAGACGCGCCTCAATACCAATCCTGTAGCCTCTTCTCGGATGACGTCGGCTTCCACGACAGAGCACGGTCACCTCGGCTTTTGGAGAGCGACCATGCGCGCAGCGGTCGGTTACCATGCCGCAGTCGGCTGCGAGCGCTCGGCCGCTCCTTTCGTTTCTTTTCCTTTGTTCCTGGAAGTCCTCACAAACGAGATGCAAAAGCTTGAAAGCTCAACAACAAAAAAAAGAGGTTTGGCCCAGCCAGACGTGTCAGCCCATGAAAAGAAAATGCCCACCGTCCTTCACTCAAAGCAAAACGGAAGTGCTGGGGTCAACACGGACGCCTCCGTTTGGGTGTGCCCCCGCCCCGCCCTTCCCGCCCTCCCGCTCGTGTCGGCACATACAAAAAAAAAGACATCAACAGGAGGAATGTTTGATCGCCGCGAAGAGAGACAGGGAGAGACAGAAGGGAAAAGCACACCAGGGCACGAAACGTACGGAGAGTCTCGCGATCAACAGCGGAAGAAACACGTACCACGAGGTGCAGCGCCGTGGCGCGGGAGTAGGCGGGCAAACACGTGGAGGAGGAACCACCACCCCCACACAGAACAGAGCTCCACTGTACATGCACATCGACAAGGAAAGCACGGACAAAAAAAAACTGCGTGACGCACGGAAAGCTCGGCAACGCTGACCAGCTTTTTGGGAAGTAAGTTGCCACGAAGAGGAGGACGAGGCAGCAGGGGACAGGCGGACGCAATGAGCGAGAGAGAGAGGGAGGGAGGGCCGTCAAGGCTACGTTACGCGGGCATCATCACCGGCAGACGCAAGCGCAGAGTAATACATTGCGCGTCGAAGAGGATGCGACGGAGGGGAAGTATGGTGAGGGGCTGCGTGGCGAGGAACAGAAAGGGAGGTGGAGTGGGCGTAGAAAGAAGCAATGCGAGCCGCTGCCTTGTGCGGCGTCACGGTAGACGCACAGGCGGAGGAGAAGTGCAGCGTCAGCGGAGGACCGCGGAGTCGTCCTGCGACGCCTCGGCGGAGCGGATTCGCTCGGCCCGGCGAAGCTTCTTGCGCTGCGTCGCCGTCATGGCGGCAGCGGCCGTGGCAGCAGCCGGCGGATCGGCTGGACCAAGCGCTGGAGTCACCACCGCGCTCGCCGCATCCAACTCGGCAGCGGCGTCTGCCTGCTCCTCCGCCGACAGGGTCAGACGCAGCAGCGGAACGTAGAGCGGCAGCGCGTCCGCGGTGGGCAGCTTGCCGCGCACGGTGCAGAGCACCGTCGGGTTGCGCTCGCCGGTCCGCGGGCCGCTCCAGCTGTCGCCCGCACCGGAGGCCGCGGCGCGGGGGTCCGGGCCGGGTTTTTCGGCCCCCGCTGTTTTCGGCATGGCCGGCGCGTTGAGGTCGAGCGGGGACATCACCTCATTCGCCCCCGTGCCAGAGGCTTGGTCCAGCCCGGCGCTTTCGAGCCCGAGCAGCGGCGGCGGTGCAACAGGGTCGCGAGCGGGCGCCACCTTGGGGGTGTTCTGCGCGGAGAGGCTGTGCTTAGCGGGCAGGTTGCCGCGGTTGCGCCGCAGCACGAGCAGCAGGGGCACGTGCGGCGGGTTGACAGCGCGCACGCCGTGTCGGCGTGTCTTGGGCAGCGAGACGTACGTCAGCTTTGTGCCGCTGCCGTCCATCACCGTGTGCGACTCGGACACGAGGAGGTAGTAGGCCGCCACGCCGTGGCAGATGAGCCTGCCGTAGCCGTCGCGGAAGTAAAAGACAAGCGACTCGGGCGACGCAGAACTGTTCTTGATGAAGTCGGTGAAGTGCACCTCGAGGTCCTCGATCTGCTGCGTCAGGAACTCGCTGTTGAGGGCGTGCTGCAGCTCTCCGCGCAGCCGCGTGTTGAGGCCCTGGAAGCGGCCCTCGGGCGAGTCCGGGTGCGGCGGCGGCTTCACGTTGCGCAGCTGCGGCGCGAGCACGTCGGGGTGGATGTGCAGCCGCTCAAACTCCAGAAGCTGCTCCTCACCGACGAGGTCCATGGCGTGCATGACCGCCTTGGGCAGGTCCGCAAAGGAGGGCCCGGCGGTCGGCGTCGTCGGCTCGTCGCCCTTGAGCTCGCGCCATTTCTGCGCCTTGGTCAGAATTTCGCGGGCCAGCTCGTGGGCAAAGTAGTCGTTCAGGAGGCGGTTGCGCACCTTTCGGTTCTTCGGGGCGCGAATGCCCGGGTACTTCTTGTAGCGCGGACGGTTGAGGTGCAGCTTCTGCTTGCTCTGCAGCTCCTTCTCCGTTAGCGGGCGCCGCGCGCGCGGGTCCAGCACGGTGGGGTCCGAGATCTCCGTCCGCTTGCGCACGAAGCCGTTGTCTACGTCGCTCGGCTCCGAGTAGTCCTCGCGGAGCATGACCAGGTCGCCGTCGCTGCTGTAGCCGACGCTGCGCGTGTGAATCTGCCGCTTGCCGTGCCGGTAGACGTCGTAAGTGTGGAAGTGCACCTCCTGCTCGTACTGCATGGGCCCGCTCTGCACCGTGAGCCGCTCCGTCGCCTCCTGCCGCATAGCCCCAGACGGTGTCTGCTGCTCCGGGAAGCTGTCCGTCACAGTCATCTGCCGCGTCGTGCGGCTCTTTTTCTGGTAGCGCGGCGTGATGAGTGGCACGGCGGCGGTGCGGGGCCCGAGCGGCGGGGTGCCGCCGGGGGCCGTCGCCGAGGAGGAGGAGGAGCAGCGCTGGCGTGGCGACCGCGGCGGGGCGTTGCTGCCGGCCATCGAGCTGGGCGGCAGTTGCGGGGTCAGCAGTGGGGAGCCGGCTGCGGCGCTGTCACGCGGCCCGGCAAAGGCCGCGGGCGCCATCGGCGGTGACGCGGTGCGGAACGGCGGGCTGCCCTGCTGGTAGCTTGTGTGGGTCACTTGGAACCCCTTGGAGGTGCTCGCGCTGGCCGCCGCTGTGGTTGGTGTAAAGCTCGCCTTGGAGGTGGTGAAGGTGGCGGTGCGCGCCTCTGTCGGCGACGGCACCGTGGGGGACGTCTCACTCGTAGACATGCTGCCTGCTGGGCACTTGACAGGCACTGCGGCAGCGATGAAAAAAAAACAAGAAGAAGAAGGATTGCTCGAGGCAACGGAGGGGGACAGCGGTAGCCGCCCGGGACGGAAGGCAGTAGCGGCTGGGGCCACTGCTGGAAGGGGTCCTTGCTTGGGTTGTATTGTATGCAAAAGTAGGCGTGTGTGTGTGTGTGTGTGTATGTGTATGCCAGCGCCAGACTTGTGTCAGATGCGAAGTGGCTGCAGGACGGCTAACGGGAAGACAGTTGTGCAGCGCAGCCCAGAAGAGAGGAGAACGCGAAGGAGCACAGGGGACACGCTTTTGGAACGGCGGCGTGCATGTGTGTGTGTTTGTGTGTGTCGGGAGGGGCAGGGGAGAAGAGGGGAGGGCGGAGGAACGTGCTCGCTTCATCACTTCGCCCAGCTGTGCGGAAGCTGTCACCACTTGCGCCAATGGAGGCGTGACCAAGACCGGCCGCACGCCTCAGAATGCGCGTGGAGGCACACGCCGACGCACCTGACGGCGACCGCCACACTTGCCCACTGCCCGACAACACGTTTTCCCGTTTTCTCCGCACCTCATCTCGCGGCGCGTGTGTGTGCCTCCCCGTCTCTGCGTGCCTCTGTTACTCTGTGAACGAGCACCCTTATTCGCCGGCGTGAAAAACACCAGCATCAACAACAGCCGCATGTCGTCAGCCGGCGTCGCCGGTGGAGCTGTACAGCGGCTTTCCGCGAGCACGCAGTGCCTCCTCGCGGCGCAGGTGCGCGTCCGCGTCGGCAGGGATCTTTAGCTGCGCGTCAAACGACGAGGCGGCGTAGTCGTGCGGCAGTTTGCGCGTGAGGGAGGCGACGGTGCTGTGCTGCGTCGACCCCATTAGCGCCTCGAAGAGCCCCTCCGTGAGACTCACGCCAGACGCGCAGGCTTCCAGAAAGACCATCATCGCAGCGTTCCGCGAGTCTGCGCTACGGATGAGCAGCTCGAAGAGCACGGTATCTGGCTTCACCGATGGCTCGCCGTCTGGGGCGCGCAAGACGTGCTGCAGGAACACATCGACGGCTGACGGAAAGTCAGCCGGCTGCATCGTCGTGTACATACGCATCACGATCTCGACCAGCTCTCGCTTCTCCGACACCGTCAGTGAGAACTTCGTACGTAGGAACAGGAAGAGGGATTCCGCCTCGTCCTGCAAGTGCTCTCGGCAGCAGCGACGCAGCAGCGCGGCCCAGACAAAGAAGGGCACCGCGCGGTCCGACTCCGTCGTCGCGGCGCTCGGGGCGACTGCGCTCGCGCCGTCGGCGGCCGCAGAGAAGGCGCTGGAGCAGCGCCGCAGCAGCTGCATCGCGCTCGGCACGGAAAGCCCCGCCATGAGGTCGTTCAGGACACCCCACGGCGCGCTGTAGAGCACGTCGGGCTGGATCTGGCGCTGCACGTCGCGCACGACCAGCGCTCGCAGCCCGCCGTCCATCTTGACGGACTTGGTGCTGGCCATGAGCTTCACCAGGAGCGCCAGCTGCAGGCGCTGCACGTCCACGTCTGTGCACGCCGCAGTCAGACTGCCGGCGTGGGCCATCTCCTCTGCGCGGTGCGGCGACAGCACCGCATCAGAACACGTGTCGGGCAGCAGCACGATGCCGCGCTGGTTCACCGCCTTGAAGTAGTTGAGGGCCCGCTCCATGTCGCGCGACTGCGCGCACCACGCCAGCACCGCGTGCGCAGCCCGGAATGGCACGGCAGCCCCTTCCCGTGATGCTGCCTCGTTCGTGGCAGCCGGCGACGCTGCCGACCCCATGAGCCCAATGACATCCGCCAGCGGGTCTGTGTCGGCGTCATCGGCGCGTACTGGAGCGCTGTGCTCGTCCAGCCACCTCAGGAAGCGCTGCCACCACAGGTCGACGAGCTTCGGCGCCGGCTGCGCGCTCGCCAGGGTCGCAAAGAAGCACTCCCACGTCTCCGCACGCACCGGCACATGCGCGGCGTCGGGACGCCCCGCTGGATCGCGCAGCACGGACTGTGCCAGCGCGTGCCCCATGTAGTGACCGGCAAGGTCGCCGACAACCCCGCGGCGCAGCTGCCGCGTTTCCCCGGCGACAATCTTCGGCGGCGCCGCCGCAGCTGGACTCGGAGAGGCGGCAGAGCTGCTTGCCGTTGCGCCTTCGCGAACCTCGGCAAAGGTCCACACGGCGAGCATCATGGCCTCGTAGAAGGACGCGTCCGGCTCCATGAGGTCCGTCTCCTGCATCTCCTTCAGCAGAAGCCGCACGTCGCTGTCCGCCGCTGGCACGCCACTCAGCAGCACCGTCGCGTAGAACTCACGCAGCGCCGCGAAGCGTGCCACCCTGGCCTCCGGGGTCGGCGGGGCACCACGCATCCATGCCTCTTTCATGTGCCGCAGTGTCGCAGTGGTGATGCTGAGTGGCGCAGGTGCCTCGCTCGGGCTTCCGCTTTGCAGCACCTCGCTGCCGCCGATGCTGCTGCTGGCGCCGACGGGAACGCACACGCCTCGCAGCAGGTCCTGCATCGCGCGTTGCGTCGGCCCCAGGGCCTCAGCGATGATGTGATCGCGGTACTGCGCTCGCCGGTCGGACAGCAGGTCCATGTATGCGCTCACGAGGCGATGACGCTGCACACGGAGCTGACTGATGGCGGCGGCCGCGGCCTTCGTGGTAGTGTCAGCGGAATGATGCCAGGGAAAGGAAGGTGCGGCAGAGCCCGTCGCGCAGGCGCGTCGTGCGCACAAGAGCGCGGGCGTGTACGTCGTGGGGGCCGCTGTCACCAGCGGGGCGTGTGCCGCACACACGGTGCTTGTCGCCGTGGTGCGGTGCGGTGTGATGCGGTGCAGCATAGCGGCTGTGAGAGTGGTCGCACACCTGCTCAGGCGCTGTGCACTAGGCCGCATCGCACCGTAAGCGCAGCTAAGGAGTGAGACGTACTTGAAGGTTGCGGGAAGGGTGGGGATATGGCGTGCAGGGCAAGCGGCGCGCTGCTGCGTTGACAAGACCGTTTTGCACTCGGGTTTGAGAAGCGTCAAGAGCACGCAAAAACAGAGGAGTGGTGCCATGAAGTAGAGAAAGATGGTCAGTTGAGGCATTGTGTGCGTGCTGCAGTGGCACCCGCGAGGGGTTAGTGTCGGTGCCTACGTGCGACCTATGTGGAGGCTGCCGCAGAACCTCCCTTCACCCCTCGTACCACAGGTGACCCAGAGATCGATCTCTGTCGACGGGGTTGTAGGGTCATCCTCGAGGCCCTTCCTTTCCTTGTTTGTGTTTCACCTTCTCCGCAACACAGCACCGTGCAGCATCTCCCGCCCCCCCCCAACAAAACGAGCAGCCAGCCTGCACACGTCACGCATGCGAGGTGAGGGAGACGAACCAGTACACGACATCGGCCTTCTCGGCGGCCTCGGCGGTGCCCTTGTGCGTGCCCTTCCACACCTCCTTCCCCACCTCCACCGAGAAGAAGGCGGCCTTGGGTTTTGCAGGTGAGCTGGCACGTGCCGCCGAGGCACTCGGCTTGGCCTGCGGTTCCTCCACCCAGACGGTGCCCTCCTGCACCATGCGCTTCAGCGCCGCTCGTGCGCGGTACGTCTCCCAGTGCAGCCCGCTGGCGATCTCCGCCTCCCGCACGGCGACGCACTGCTGGGCAAAGCTCAAGGAGGCGTCCGCGGCGGCGGTGGCCTCGTCGGTGTCAAGCTCGAACGGGTGGGCCCCCAGGGCGTACGCCGCGCCGACCCCGCTGCGGTGCGCGCCACCGGCGGTGCGGGAGGCTGGAGTGAAGGAGGAGGCTGGTGTGCTTTTGCGCTGCCCGTCCGCGGCGGCGGCGGCGGACGCCGAGGCCCGCTTCGCCTTTTCCATCTGCTCCTTCTGCAACCCAAGCACGTAGTTGAGGAGCAGCACGTGGTCGCCGCCGCGGGCCCCGTCTGGCGTGGTTTGGATGTACGAGGCGCCACCGAGCCGGACCACGTTGTAGCCGGCGCCGAGGACGGAGAGCTTCGACAGCGCGGTCAGAATGTCTGCCTCGGTGATGACGATGCGCTTGGCCTCGTCGGCGCCGTCGTGCTTCCTGCTGCTGCTGGTGCCGCCGTGGGGCAGCACGTGGTGACGGTTCTGCGCGTTGCCGCTGGCGAGCGAGCTGGCGTCGTACGCCTTCTGCACAAAGAACTGCACCCGCTGGAGGGGGACGTAGGCGCCACAGAACTTTTGCTCGCGCATGCACGCCTCGACGGTGCGGCCGGCCAGCTGGTAGTAGAAGTCGCCCAGCCCGAGTGCGTCGGCGAAGACGTTCTTCTTGGAGGAGATGAGGTCGACACCGAGCGAGTCGGCCAGCTGACGGAAGCGTGCGCGGACAAGCGGGTCCTCTTTGATGTCGGACTTGTGGTTCTGCGCGAGGGTCTTGAGCTGCGTCTGCAGCTCCTCCAGCTGATCCTCGATCTGCCCGACGCGCTCCGCCGTGATTTGGGCCCCAAGGTCGGCCATGCGCTGCTGCTGCTGCCGCTCTTGCAGCACATGGCCCACTCCAACACGGCGACGCATCGTGAACGGAAAGAAGCGTGGGAAACTCTTCGTGTGTGTGTGTGTGTGTGTGTGTGTGTGTGCCTGTGGAGGGTGGGCAACGAGAGCAGGAGCTGGTAAAAACAACAACGAAGAAAAGCACGAGCAGATGAAGGTGCTTGGCACACAACGTGCGCTGCTGTAGGCCCGCCGCACGGTGGTGGTGACCTCCCCTCGACGAAGAAAAGCGCCGCAGAGGGACGAGCGAAGCGAGAGAGAGGGGTGGGAGGGCCGTGGAAGAAACAGATGGCAGGAGAGGGAGGGGAAGAGGGAGATGGCGGGCCCGAGCAACAACAAACAAGCCAACGTCCACGGCGCCGCTGGGCCGCACCAGTTGCACCATGGTGATGAAGAAACTGGGCTGATACGAGCAGCAGCTTTTCTTCCCATACTCCGAGTGTTCTCGTTTTGTTTGTTTGTCTTCTACGTTCCATGCTGCGTGTGCGAGTGCGTGGATGCACCTCTATGATAGTCACGGCCGCAGGTCAGCAGCGCAGGGACTGATGCAGCTTCCGGCCGATTGTCGATGTCCGCACCCAGCCTCGTTTCAGGTGTCTACGCTTCTTTAGCGCCCCGTGAAGGGCTTCAAGAGCGGCTGGCCTGTGGCCGCATCGCGTGTGCCGGCGAGACGACGCATCGCCGCGAGCCGACGCCGGCGGTCCGCGTCCAGGGCGAGGAGTCGCTCCTCAACTCGCTGCTGCCGCTCCGACGAGCTGAGAGCTGCGCTCGCAGGGTCTGCTGCTGCGCCCCATGCTCCACCGTAAATGTCCACGCGAGGTATTGTCTTCTCAACGGTGGACGGGGTCATCGAGAAGGCGGAGAGGTCGGTCACAATCAGCGAAGTGGGAGACAGGCCCACCCGCGGCGAGGCGCCGGCGCTGTGCCGCTTGGATGCGGGGCTCTCGAGACTGCGCGCGAAGGGCGACAGCGACTGCGTCGCTGCATCCGCACGTGTCGCCCCGGCCACTGCCGCCATCGTCGCACTCTCATCACAATCGACGTGTGTCTGCACGGCGGAGTGCCGCATTCTGACGCCGCTGCCGGTTCCTGAGAGGTGTGCCGCTGCCCTCCCGTCACGCCGCGTGCTTCGCGGCTCGAGCGACCTTCCTCGACTCTGCCGAAGCTGCGGCCGTGCGTCTGCAAGTCGGTCGCGGTCGCCTGCCGCGGCAGCAGTTGCACCCACACCATCCGAGCTCGAGGCGGACACATCTGCGATGACAACGGCGTCGCCCCAGAAGGCGACTGCACCGTCAGAGTGAGGTGCCGTCGCCGTGGGAGTGCGCAGGCGCTGCTGGCGACCCCTTGCGGAGAACTCGGCCGTACCCCGCTCGGCGCCTGTGCTATCCGCAGCGGCGGAAGGGGTGGTGGTGGTGGTGGTGGTGCACGTCGTCTTCGCACTGGCGAGCTCCCGCAGCTTCTCCTGGCAAATGCGCGCACTGCGCGGGGCGACTGCAGGGTGAAACGGCGGCGACTCCAGCTCCGCCCTCAGCCTCGCCTCCGCCGCCTGCCGCGCCGCCGTCGCCTCCCGTCGGAGGAGCGAGGTGCGGGTGTGTAGGGGGGCCTTGGGCGGCGGCGCGGAGCCGCTTCGGCGCGGTCTCGCAGATCCGGCTCGGTGCACTGCGTGGACGCCGCTGTCCTGCCGCGTGTCGTCGTCCTCGACCTCCAGCGCCTGGGTGCGGGGGTTGTAGTGCACCTTTGTGGACATCCTCCACGCCGGTGGCTGCGGCCCAGCCCCCTCCCTCTGCCCGTCCCGTGGCGAGGCGTCGTTGTGGCTACGGCCGTTGCTGGCGGCAGCCCCAGGATACAGGCGCGCACGCAGTCTTTCCATGTTCGGCCCCCTGTGTGATGTCGTGGAGAGGCTGCTCGTCTTTGCCATGTGTGCCGCCACGTGCCGCGCCAGCGGCGGCCCCACAACGCGGCGGTCAAGGTGAAAGGAGGCGGCGTACACGTCCAGAAAGCGGCCAACGGCCGCCGCGGCGGAATCCTCCCCGTCCACCAGCAGCGAGCGCATCACGCCTGGCGCCACCTCCACTGGCACGACGAGGGCCGGCGGTGCCCGCGCGCTTCGCGACGAGGCCGCCACACTCGCCGCGGGCGCGTACGCGGGCGCGGTGCTGCCGCCGCGGACTGTCGTGCGAGGCGGTCCTGTTGCGTGCGCGTGGCGCTCCGCGGACTGGCCTTGCGCAGTCTCCGGCGGTGAGGCATCAGAGGAGGAGACGGATACCGAGGGCGGCGTGCGGTGGGGCGGGCTGGCGCGTGCCGGCGGGCGCTGGAAGCGGTTGATTGGCGCAGCCGGAGACCTCTTCGTTTCATCGAGAGCGTCGGAGTGTGGCGGGGAGAGCGGCAGCACAAGCGCCGAGGAGGTGCCGCCCGGCACCAGCCCGTCACCGGTGCCTTTTGGCGGCGATCGCGGCACGCCCCAGCCGCGCAGCGGGGAGGGGGGAGGCGTGCGCTGTCGCATCAGAGTGAGCTCCTCTTCGCAGTCGACCGACTCGCCGTTGCTGTCCAGAGTCTCCGCGGCGGTCTCTGCGAGAGCGGCAAAGTGGAGCGTGCGCTCAACAGACGACGAGCGGCGATGCTGATCTTGGTTGTGGTGCGACCACGTTACATCGCAACGCGGCTCTCCTTTCCTCACCGGCTGTGGCTGCTGCTGCTGCTGTGCGGGGTCGGACCGCAGCACGTGCCCGCGTGCTGGAGGCGCGGTGAGCGACACCGGCCGCGGTGACTCGGGTGAGGCGGAGCAGCCGAGGTCGATGTGGGCGACGACACGCGCCGCTTGGCCTTCGCCCCGGTCGTGCGAAACGCGCACCACAGCGAAGCCGTCCGAAACGGCAGTGGAGGCGGAAGTCGCAGACGCGAATGACGACGCCAAAGAGGATGAGGACGAGCTCGTCTCGTTCCACATCTCGCGCACGACGGGCGAGTTGTCGAGCGTTGTCCCGGTGGGGCGCTGCGGGGCCGGCGATGCGCTTGTCTCGTCGTAGGAGCCGTCCGATAACGCGAGGAAGTCCTCGATGTAGGCCCGCGGTGGGGCAGGGCTGCGGCGGAAGCCGGTGGACGCGCTCGACGGCGGCGTGGACTCGGGTGTCGGTTGACGCGCGGCGCTGTCCGTCTTTTGCGCCGGGGGGCCTGAGGGCGCAACGACGGGGCGTCGCGGGAGCGGAGAGGCGCCGAGGTACGCGTTCAGCAGCGACCGCACCGGTGATGGCGGGACCTGCGGCGAGGGTGAGGCGCCGGGCGACAGCACAGCGGGCTGGACATCTGCCATGCGTGCCTCTTCTGTCAAGGCAGCTGGGCCAGTCACGGCGGGCCCTGCGTGGCGCGCGAAGGTACGATGACGTCGCGGCGCTGACTTGCACATGCTCAACTCCGTCATGGGCGAGCGTGAGTTCTGCTTGGACGCACTGCTGGACATGGTGCCTGGCGCCGGTGAGGTCTCCATGTCAGACGGCAGCGAGGGCCCCCGCTTCTCCGCCGTGCGAGAGCGACCGTGATTGGTGTTCTCATCGTCAAACACCAAAACTGGTGCGGCGCGTGTCGGGGTTGCGTGAAGTTGCATCATGGCTGTCTAGTGGTACGAGAGAATCTATGTTTGAGTGGAGAATTAGGAAAAGCGCCAAGTACGGGGGGGGGGGGAGGCGTGCGCAGTCCAGCACACGAAATCGCTGCGCGAGGAAGCTCTAAAGGCGAGTCGTGCTGGAAAACACAAAAGGGGAGAGCCGTGGCGGAGCGAGAAGAGGGAGGGGAAGGGGGAGGAGTGGCCACGCTGACACCAGCTCGAAGGTGCGCAAGACCACTCTGCCACTGTGCCCTCAACAAGGTGTGTGGTGCTCTCGGGCAAAGGTGCAAGACGAAAGTGCGTTGACGTCACTTGCGCGGAAAAAAAGTGTGGTTCAGATGTCCAGATCAGAGAAGTGGGCCAAAAGGGGAGAAAGGGATACAGCAAGGAAGCATGGATAGTGACGCCATTGCAGCCAAGCGGACCAGCAGTCGAAACAATGGGGCGGTTGGAGGGACATCACGCAGGGCACTGCAATCTCTAATTTCACGTACCAACCACGACGGGCTGGCACGTCTCCGCCGCGCTGCTCTCGGTCGCCAGACGCCACCACCTCGTGCGTGGGCGGTTGAGTCGAGGCGCCTCGGACTGCGCTGGTTTCGACGGAGAGCTGTGCAGCACTCGCGAGTCACCACCTCCTCGACGACTGAATACACAGCACGCTCGCCACGCGAGCATCGAGGGCCGCAACGGCGGCAACGAAGTGCGGCACGTCAACCATTGCCGTTCGCACGCAAACCGCTACCAAAGCGCATCGCTCTTTCCTTCCTTCATCTGTGCCCAGCCTGTTCTTCATCGGTCTTGCATGTTCTTTTTTTTTTTCTCTGTGCCCTAGTGGAGCCGGAGAAGTAAGGGTTACAAGACAGCGATATCGTTGCAGCTCCGACAAGGAGCTGAGGTAAGAGGCGGAGCTCCATCGTCCCACTGCAAACGTACAAAACAAAACAACCACGAGCACAACAGCACACACACACACATATGCGCATGTACACATCCACGCCCACACCGACACCCCCACACACACAAGCATCTCGGCAAAGCCGCGAGGTTGCAGGGGGGGGGGGGAGGTGAAAGGGGAAAATCCATAGCGCGTCAAAGACGCTGCCCCCTCTTGTCAGGGAGGTGGCATTCACAGCTGCATCTGAGTCGTGTTGAGTCTGCACGAAAATTAACACGAAGCGCGACATCGCCACCACCAAAAGCGGACACCAACACACACACACATACACACAAGGGCAAGAACACTCAGCACCTAGGCAATGGGAAGACGCCGCGGCACAGGCTACAAGCACACACAGCACCCAAGTCCATAGGGAGAACACCAACAACCCAGAGCAACCATACCGCCAGCAAACGCCGCGCGCGGACGCTTTGACACCATCAAGCTTCACAGCTGAAAGTGCGGAAAGTGCGAAAAGAGTCGCCTAGAGAACGGGAAAAACAAAAAAAGGCACCTGCTACCACGACGAGTTCGTAGGCATTTACTTGCATTCTGGTGTACTTGGTGGTTGCTACCACCACCCGTGTTTGCCATCCACCACCGAGCCGCCGCCAGACATCAAAAACCCGTGAAACCTCGGTGGTTATTGCGTGCATGCAGAGAAGAGCCACCACAACCTGCGACGATGCTTTTTCTTTTCCTGACCTCCACACCCACTCACACACACAAACGTCGAGACACAAAAGAGACCAAAGCAAAACCGCGGCTGCCATACTCAAAAGAGCACCACAGCAGCATCGACAATGTCATTCGTGTGTTGAAGAGGAGGAGGAGCAGCAGCAACAACAACAGAAAACAGAATCAAAACGAAGTTCGGAGAGGTCTGAACCACCGTTCTGCTGTCGACCATGGTGGTCGGTCCTGGTGCCCGTGGCGCCTCGACGCCACTCGCAGATACGGCGCAACGTCGCCTTCACCCCATTTCACACACACACAACACACACATCCCCACAGACTCCTCCCCGCTCGCACTAGCCGCGCGTGCTCTATCTTTGTTTTGTTTTTGCTCATGCGGGCAGTCATCATGCTGATCGTGTGACGCGTTTACTTGCAGTTCGCGACCTTGTCGCCGTTGGTGCAGATGCCCAGCAGGCTCGAGGTGCTGGTGCCGCTCCCCTTGAACCAGTGCAGGACGGTGTTGTACACGTCCGTCGTCTTGGCCGTCGCGGGAACGCTGTTGAGCTGCGCGAGGGTGCCCTTGGTGTACACGACGGCCAGCAGCGGCGCCGTCATCTCGGCGTTGTCGCCGTCGCCGGTGACGAGGATGAGCCAGTTCTCCGCCTCGCTGGAGGTGCGGTTTGTCAGAGCCAGGGCGATGCGGCCGATCGCGGCGTCCAGCAGGTTCACCTCGCTGCGCTCCTGCACGGCCAGGTCGAGGTTGCCAGGCACAGCCTCGGCGAGGTTGCCGACCTGGAAGTACACCGCATCTGCCGAGTGGTTCAGCGCTGTCTCGAACGCCTTGGTGATCTCGTTCTGGTACAGCTGCGCGCAGTCGTCGCACGTGATGTACTTGCGATACGCGTTGCAGTACGCCGCGGCCGCGACGGAGGGGCACGCCTCGGCAGAGCACTCGGTGTCGAGCAGACCAATCTGCGGGCACGGCGTTGCCGCGGCGGTGCCGGCGGACCAGTACTTGCCGGGCGCCGCGACGACGGTGTTCTTCTTCTGCGCCTTCATCCAGCCCAGAAAGGAGGTCTTGCCGCTCAGCGTGTTGGCCGCCCCCGCCGCGGCGGAACCGGTGAGGAGACTCACGAGCGGGTTCGCCCCAGCATCAGCGGAGGACAGCGCCGCGTAGCTGCCGCCGCTGGCCGCGAGCAGGCGCATGAAGGGTGCCTTGTTGCTCTGCATGGCGCGGCTCACCGTGGAGTTGGAGAGGCCCTTGGCGACAACAAGCAGCAGCTTCGGCTTTCCCGTGTCGCCTACCGTGTCGCGGGCCGTGTTGGACACAACAGCGAGGCAGGCCAGCAGAAGGAAGACGACGGCGGTGATGAGCACGGTGCGGCGCAGGGCTCGGGCGTGCAGCGCCTCCTTCACCTCGGCGTTCGTGTGCGTGCCCGGCTCCTTCGGCGGCGGCGGCACCTTCTTACTTGGCAGCGACGGCATGATGACAGAGCTGTTGGGGTGCGGATTGAAGAGGAGGTAATTGGGGGGGGGGGGCCAGGCGCTACGAGACAGTAGGGATCGACGTGTGTGCGTGTGTGGGGGGAGGGAGGGAGGGGTTGCTTACACAAGATACCGACGCAAACGTAACAAGAAACAAGAACAAATCACAATGGACGCGGCAACTCACTCAAGGCGATAGGCGGGTGAGACAGACAGACAGAACCAAGGGAGGGGGAGGAGGAGGAGGAGGTGAGAAAGGAGATGCGGTACGAGACGTCAACACCGGGGTGGGGGTGGGGGGAAGCCGCTGGCGGTGGGACTGAACGCAGCGTGCACGGCAGCCGCACCGGCGCAGATCACCGTAGCTTCGACGAAACAAACAAGACGAACGCGGTCAAGAGGAGAGAGGCGTGGAGGCGGGGGTGGGTGGGGCGGTTGGCGGATGCACCTTGACTAGAGACTTCGTGCGCCGGCAAGGGATAATAGGGTCGGGAACAGACTGCAGGTTTGTTTTTTTTGTGCGTGTGTGGGAGAGGGAGCAACACGGCGGAGACGACGATGATGCGCGTTCGTAGTTGTGTGTGTGTGTGTGTGTGTGTGTGTGAGCCGATGAACGACAGTGTGTCCGGAATGAAGACAGGCGGGGGGAAGGGGGGAGGTGAAAGGAGGCAGTTGAGGTGTGTCGCGCGACGCGGCTGGCAACGCGGCGTTTCTTGCAAGACGGTTTGGTTTTTTTTGTGTGTGTCGCAACGCGCACCCTCACACACATTTGCACGCATGCGGGGGCGGCGGGCGGGGGTCGGGCAGTGGGCAAGCCCCTTCTTTGTTTTTGGGCGCTGGGTCCGTTGAGGTGGGGTAGTTTGATCAGCCAATCGTGTTCAGCAGATGCACGCAGCCGAGAGGAAGGAAAAGCACCAGTCGCTGGCCGATGGGGCGGGTGTGGCAGACACCAAAGAGGGCTTGAGGCTCTCGCGGCCCTGACGCACACAAGTGAAGCACAAAGACAGCGTAGCACGCGCGTGGAGTGTAGAGGCAAAGGCAAGAACAAGAGAATGAGCGAACGGTACCGAGCACGCACGAAGAGAGTTGTCGTCGACTTGGCATCCATTTCTCTTTTTTTTTTTTTTTACAGCCTTTGAGACGCTTGCCGTTGCGCATATCAGCCCGCGTACACCAGCTTGTGAAAGACAGCACGCACGCGAGAGGTGACGGGAAATCGGGGGCACGCAACAGGCGCGAGGAAAGGGCAGCTTTGGAGGCGGGCGTGGTGCGTGCAGCACAGACACAACGGCAGCGAAAGACAAAAGAAAGGAGGAGAATTGCGATGGTGACGCGTTTGGTGTGGATGGCGGGAGGGGGCGGCAGAGCCACGGTGCGCGGAGCCGAAACGGAGGAGGACGCGGGCATTGGTGTGGGGATGGGGGGAGGTGAAGGGGCGGGGCGGGAAGGAGGTGAGACATGCACAGGTAGATAAGAAATGGGCGAGGTGTGGATGACTACGGCGACAACAACGAGGCACACACACAAAAAAAGAGAGAGAGAGGCACCCCTGAAAAGAAAAAGAGCCGAAAAAAAAAAAAAGAAACCGCTGCGGTGCCGGCACGAGTGGGGATGTGACAAAGCCAAAAGATGACAACAGGTTGTGGATGGCGAGAGAAGCGCGACAGATACCAATAGAGAGTGATGGAGAGCGATGGTGAGGACACATACCCTCTCCCCATCGGATTGCATCATTAGTGGTTGGGAGGGAGGGAGAGATGGGACTGGGAGGTGGGGGGGGAGGGTAGTACGCAGCGGTCGTGGTGGGAAGTGGGAAGTGGGGTACGGGGGGTAGGGGGATAGGTTTGTTCGCAGGGCAACATCAAGCGACACATGGAGGGAGAGGACGAAAGGAGAAGGAGTGTGTTGCACACCAGGTAGAAAAGATGATGATAAGACGCGCCCGCTGAACGGGGAGGGGCGGGGGAAGACACAGCTTCTCCCAAAAAGAGTTGTAGATACGTCCGGTTAAGAGATACACGCACGGGCAGCACACACGCAGACACATGCACACGCACACACACACACACACACACACGCACGCAAAAGGGGGCCGAATTAGACCACACGCGGAGAGCACACCAGGTGATGGGTAGAGCGATCGACAAGCGAAGCTGAAAAGGGAAGAAAAGGAAAGGACGCACTGCAGCACAACAAAGCGCCACACACAGGGGGACTCAGGAGAGGAACACGGCCGCGCTGGCGCAGTCGTCATCTCAAAACAAACAACAAAAAAGACGGAGTCGCCGGGGCGGTGGTGGCGGTGGGATCGGGTTTTGGCGGAGGGGAGGGGGGGGGGGGCGGAGAGGCGGAGTTGACGGGCGATCAACGCGTGCGTCGTCGAGGCGTCGGCACCGCCATTCAGCCGAAATAAAACACGACTGAGGAATAGAGAGGGAAGGGGGAGGGGGGAAAGGACTCACAGCCGTGGTGAGAGGCGCCGGTGTTGCGACTCGTGGTCGGACACCCATTCCTGCTCTCTGCAAACCCGTGAGAGGAAGACGCATACTTGTCAGCAGGCATCAACAGAACCTATCCCACCTTCTTCCCCGACCCGTGCTTTCCCCCCCCCTCCCCCCACGCGCCACGGATCCCTCTCTCACGAGCACAATCATTGTGCGACGACGAGAGCGGCGGCGTCACTTGCCACGCTGGGCCTCGGCACGCGCCTCCCGCTCTGCGTGGAGCTGGTACGAGGCGAGGTGGGCCTTGAGGTCCATCTTGGCGTGCACAAAGTAGTGCGCCGAGTCGTACTGCTTGTGTAGGTGGCTCAAGATCGTCTCGGCCGCCTCGGGGCCCTCGTCGCGGTACGCCACATACGCCTTCTCGTACAGCACAAAGGCCTGCGCATACGAGAGCGTCCACTGTCGGTCCTTGTACTGCGGCGTCTTCCGGATGGCGTCGATGACGTGCAGGGCGGCACGCCGGTCCGACTTCGACTCGCTGTTGGCCAGCAGCAGCGCCTTGTAGACGGCAAGGCACAAGACGCGGTAGTTGTCGGGCAGCGGTGTGATGGCCGTCGCGTACGTCGGCGACGCGATCGGCGATGCCGCCTCGTGCGAGGCCGGTGACGCCTCGGGTGCCGAGTACAGCGAGGTGGCAGGCGACGTGCGCCCCGCGGACGGCTCACTCTTCATCCCCGATTCGCCGCTACCCAGGCCGCTCTGGCGCAGCCCGTCGATGTAGTCGGCGAGTGGGGTGTCGGCCACGACCGATTCGCGCAGGAGGTAGCCGTCGACGCGCGCGATGATCTTGTCCTTGATGGGCGCGGGGTACTGGTGCGCCGTGCCCACGATGAGACACATTTCATAGGCCGGCAGCGGCACGATGTTGCGCATCACCAGCCCCGCGGGCACCGGCTCCAGCGCCTCCCCGAGCTTCTTCTTCGCCACAACGGAGGTTGGGGTGATGCCGTGGTGCGACAGCATCTCCTCCATCCGCTTCAGCACAAACTGGTCCATGTGGTTGGGCTTGCCGCCGAGCGAGACGGGCTTTCGCTGCGCCGCCGCCCAGTACAGCCCGGTGATTGTGGCACCGACGGCCGCGCGGGAGGCGAGGTCGCAGAACGTGATGCTCTTCCGTTCCTCCACCTTGGTCGCGCCCACGAGGCGGTGCAGGTCGTCCACCGGGAAGTCGACGTCGCCGTCTGGGTTGGCGATTCCCTCGGCCCACTCCGTCTCCAGCATCTCGAGGCAGCAGGCCTGGGTGTACTGGTACACCGCGTTGGCCCACTTCGAAGTCTTGGACAAGATCTCGAGACAGCGACTCGCCCGCTTCCACTGATGCAGCGTGGCGTAGTTGAACGACTGGTCGTACACGGCGAAGTCGCGCAGCTGCGGCATGGCGGCAAGCAGCTGCGGGTTGCTGGCCACCTCGAGGGTGTGGTTCAGCTTCGCCGTGCTGAGCTCGATGTTGCGGGTCAGCCGCTCAACGCGGCCGTCCAGCCAGAGGTGCAGCAGCGACTCCCGCATCGACTCCTTCTGCAGCGCCTCGGCGCGCACCTCCTGGACCACGGGCAGGTATTCGCCCACCAGGAAGGCGGATATCGCTGGTAGCATGCCGTAGAGCGCGAGCAGCAGGGCACTTGCAAAGGGGGACAGCAGCGAGTCGCTCTTGAAGCAGTGCCGCGCGAGCCGCAGCCCGTCCTGGCGGTTGCCGTCGACGCCGATGAAGCGCAGCAGGGCACGCACGCTGTCGGGCAGGATGGAGAGGGCCAGGCAAATGGCACCCAGCCCAAACTCCACACAGTGCACCGAGTTGCGGTCCAAGCCGAGGGTGTCCATGGCGGCGCTCTCCTCCAGCGATGCGTCCCGCTCCTTGAATCCATCCGGTGAGCTCACCGGCGACGCTGCCGGCGCGCTGCTCGCCTTCTTGCCGTGGCTGCGGTGTGCCGCGCCGGCCACGTCGCCGCGGCAGCCGTACTTGTCCGTGTAGCGCTGCTCCAGCTCCGCGTACAGGGCCTTGTAGCTGCCGTTGGCGCGGTTCAGCGCGAGTCCGGCCTTGAGCACGGACGGCACGGACTGCTGGAGGACCAGCACGAAGCAGCGCAGCGCCTGGCTCTCCGCATACGTCGTCTTGGCGCGAAACTCAGCGGCGCTCAGCCACGCGTGTTTTGGGTCTTTCTTGCGCTGGAACACCTTGGCGAACCCGCGTGACAGCATACTCTTTTCACTGGGCATCACTTGCGCGGCGAGACCGCTGGACTTGGTCAGCAGCTCTAGCGCCACGTCCGCCTGGGCCTGCTCCATCGAGAGGGCACAGCGGAGGAAGGCGATGAGCCCCGCGCCGCAGACGGCGAGTGGGTCGTCGCTCATGCGTTTGCGCAGCGCGGCCTCGCAGTCGGCGATGCGGTTGGAGAAGAAGGCCTCGATGGCATACTGGATATGGGCGTCCATCTCGGCAATCTTCTCCGGCGTAAGCTGCCGCAGCCGCTCCACGTCGGCGCTGCTGAGGCTGACCACCCTCGCCTCGGCCTCCTCGTCGAGCCGTTCCAGCTCGTCCATGTTCGGCTCCTCCTCGTCTGCGTGTTTGGGGACGACATCGTGCATCCGTGCCGGGTCGGCGTGCCGCTCCGCAGGGGACGCACCCTTCTTGGAAGCATGCGGCATCAGTGAGGGGTTCCTAAGGAGGGGAGGGGGGAGAATATGACTCGTGTCGATTGGCTCAGAAGAGCTGAGAAATCACGCAAGCAGTACTATAAGTGTGGCGTGCGTGGAGAGACAGCACAACAGGAATGTGGCACGAAACGCGTTGAATGCGTATTTGCGTGCGTGCGGCGGGGAGTAATTTGAAAAGGTCGTGTGAGAGAGCGGTGCTTGGAAGGAGGAAGCAGGGCAAGACTCTGGTCCAGAGCATTGCGTGCGGGATGGCAGAGTGAATTTCGTTTGTTAGTGTGTATAAGTGCCAATGAAGGATAGAGGTGGGGGTGGGGGTGGGGGTGGGAGGGGGAAAGAGAATGCCGTGCCGCACGAGAAACTCATGAGCACGGTTGCTCGTCATCTGGTAACAGTTAAGAAGCACGTCTCGTGCCATGTGAAGAAGGGAAGCTGCCATTCTGGCATTCACCGGCAGAGGAAGACGACTGAAGCACGTTTTTTTTTTTTACTGGTAGGGTTTTGAAAGGCTGAGCGAGCTCAGACGTAGACGAGGTGGCTCGGAAACAAAAAAAAAAGGGACGGAGGCACTCGCGCCAGGACCGCACCCCGGGGCGCCAAACAAATCAGCGAGGAGACAGAAGAGTGGGAAGGGGAGGGGGGGGGGGGAAGTCGCTTCGCGTCGACGGCAGAGGAGCTTCGTTCAACAACGGAGCTTACTGGCCTTCGTTCTGCTCTTCTCTGAATCGCAGAGGGAGCGCGAGAGGACGCAGAACTCCGAGTACCCTTCCATACCACTTTCTCCAAATCGCGAGCTGACAGAGATGCGGCTTGAAACAGGAAAAAAGGGGGAGGGGGAGGGGGGCACACGAGAGGCACACGAGGATGCGCACACTGAGCGAAACGAAGAGAGCGGCACGACATGGCAAGCGACAGGACACAGCTCACTAAGGCAACAAAAGGAGCTCACAAAGGGCATCACAAAGCTCCACACACACACACACACACACACACAGAAGCGGTGTCAGAGCGTCGAACGCGGAAGAAGCGACACGGCGAATGGAAGACAAGAAGAGTTCACAGGAGAGAGGGAGAAGATGGGGGTGGGCACACAAGCCACTATCATGAGACAGCAGCAGGCCAGCGATCTCACTCAACTGAGAAAACAAAAGAAAGGAGCGGGTGGTAACAGCAGCCCGGCAAACGCAAAGCGGAGCCCTCTTTCCTCCTCACAACCACGACACACAGGAAGGCAGTGCGTCCGCACACCCAGTGGACGAACAAGAGAAGACGAAACAGCTTACACAGATCAAGACAGAGAAGAGTGAGCGTCCTAGAAGGCGCACCCGCCCACACACACAAACACAGGTTCGTTCGAGCCTACCAAATTCGCTCTCTGCGATCCGTTCGTGTTAGCCCCCTCTCCCTCTCACTGATCAGCGAACAAGGGTGAGGACGGCGACGTCGATGAACCAGCACGACAGCGCACGCGTGACACGCAAACGGGAAAGGGAAAAGCGCGTGACACTGGTACAGAGAGAGCGGGAGGGGGGAGGCGTTGACAGCAGCAAGGTGAGCGTCACCGCCCGCCACAAACACCGTGCGGCCCTTCTCCACCGACGCAGAGGAAAAAACGGGAGCGTCTCTAGCAGAACTCAAACTGGCAGGCGATCACAAGCAGCACACCGGAAACAAAAGGCAAAAACGCCAGACAAGCAGAAGCGCAAGGCGAGAGAGGAAGAGAGAGAGAGAGAGAGAGTTCACAACACACGGGACATCAAGGTTTTCCGCATCGCGCAAAAAAGGGAAAAATTCAAGAAAAGAGAAACGTTGCCCCCCCCCCTCCCCTCCCCCCTGCGCCTTGTGCAGCCTGCACACGTTTCGCCTTTTTCTTCTTCTTCTCTCCTCCCGTCCCCTTCATCGCTGGCGACGCGAGGCAAAAACAAACGCAACACAGAGCTTGCCACAAAAGAAGTGGTCGCCTTCACAGGGAGGAAAGGCGGGAGGAGGAGGCCGGCAGCGGGACGCGGCTACACACCACGTCGCTGCGCTGTCAGCTTGCCAGTGAACACCGCGCTCTGTGCGACAGCCAGCCGAACCCGTCCCTCCCCCCTATCGCTCCCTCAACTCCACAAGATCATTGCCGCGCTACGGCTTCTTCAGCGCCGTCAGCTTCGACTCCAGGTCCTTCACGGTGTAGGTGAGGCGCTCGATGACGCCGCGCTGCTCGAGCACGAGCTGCCGCAGGTGCGTCTGATCCTGGCGCCCCTCCTGGACAAGCTTGAAGAGCTCACGCATGTGCCGTGCCATTCCCGCCGCGTCTGCCATGTCATCGACGCCGTCGTCCTCGGTCATGTTGAAGACGCTCTCGTTCTGCTCGTCGCGGGAGTCGTCCCCGGTGGACGACTTCTCCGGCAGCGCATCCTCCTCTGCGTCCTCGTCCACGCCATCGCGCTCATCGACCGCGGCCTCCTCGTCGACGTGGCGGTCGCTGTCGGGCGCGCGGTGGGTGTGCAGGAACTCCGGCGTCGGGAACTCGGCGGAGTCCAACGCCCGCGCATCGCCCACTTCGGTGGCTGGCACCTCGACGAATGTGCTGTGAAACGACATGCCCGCCATCATCGTGCTCGCCTCCCCGTCCTTCGCCAGATTCGGCGAGGCCAGGATCGACGCGCCGCGACCCTCCGTGAAGCTCTGCAGCGGGCTGCCCAGCCGAGCCGCGGAGTCCACCACCTTCGACCGCTCCTCCGTCATAGCCGGCTCGACAGCGGTGCTGACCGACTTGTTTGAGTTCGTCTGTGTCATGGCGCGCACCATCGTGCCGAGCCCGGCCAAGACCTCGGGCCGCAGCGGGGTCTCGCCGCTCTCCAGCTGGTGCCGCAGCTGACGCAGGTTTTCCTTCGACAGCGCGTGCAGCTTCTCGTCAGCGCTGCCGCCCGGTCCGAGGTGGACGGGGTCCAGCCCGCGCGTCGACGTGGTGCTCCACATGTCGTCCATGGCGTCCCCCACGGAGGAGGGCTTTGCCGGGCGCACTGCCATGGACGCAACGAACTCGGAGGTGGACAGGGCATCGACGTCGCTCGGCTCCACCACGAGGCTCGCCACGGTTGTCTCAGGCAGCACCGTCGTCATGGACGCGTCGCGCTGGCCCTGCCGCCGCGGCACCCCTGTGGCGATGATGTTCTCGACCATGAGCGGCGCCGGGCCGCGGGCGAGGTTGTGGAGGTGCTGGTCTAGGTTGGCGGAGTTGAGTGGGTCGGTGTGGCGGCGCGTGGGGCTGCCCACCTGCGGGTCGACGCTCGCGCGCTCGATGTTCCAGGCGTTGCCGTCAATCGACGCCGCCTCGCCGCAGCGCAGGCTCACGTTGCTGTCCTGCGTTGTCGACTCAGCCCCGTCGCTGCCGCCATCGCCGGCGTCGTGGGTGCGGCCCGCTGCCGTGACAACGGAAATGTCCTCGCGCTGCGCCGTCTGCTTCGCGTCCTGGCTCGGTTGCGGCGTCGCCGTGGCGTAGTCCACAAACGCGTCGTCCGGCATGACGTCCAGGCGTAGCGGCACCCCGCCCGTCTCCACGCTGCGCGCGAAGCCGTTGAGGTTGTGGTTGTTGAGGGCGAGCTGCCGCGGTGGGTCTGTGTGGGTGCGGACGGCGCTGTTCTCGTACGACGGCGTCATGGGGTCGAGTGAGATGCGGCTCTTTGTGTCCGCGCGCGGCGACTTCATGACGGGCTGGGCGAGTGGGCTGCACGGCCCGACCGTCACGTTGCTGATCTCGTCGTACTCGTCGTACACGGACTCCCCCTGACGGAGTGCTGGTCCGTCACGGGAGGCGGCGATGGACGAGCTGTCTGTATCCATCTCCGTGGAGAAAGGAAAGGTGTGCCACACACACACAAACTATGGTAATCCGATCACACCCACGGCACGTCGGCAAGCGGAACAAGACGACCAAAGAAAAACAAAAAGACCAAAAAAAAAAAAAAAGAGATGATGTTCCTGAAGTAAGAAAACAAAAAAGCACCTGCGATCTGCCGCCACGCGACGGGGAGGCGGGAGGGGGGGGGGTAGAACGGTGCTCCTGGGCTTCACTACTGTTCCTGACGAATGCTGAAGATGCGTGTATGTGTGCGTGTTCGTTGACAGCCCCAATTCGCTTGTGAATGTTGTTGTTGTCTTCTCTCTCTCGTCCTTATCCTCGCGTAGTGCCGCTTCTCGAGAGCCGCGACGATCGCACCTGCGGCGGCGGTGGCGCACACAGCAGCAGAGAACAACGAGCGAAGGAGGGAGGGAGGGAGAGGAAACAGAAGCAGCGATGACTCGCAGACGAGGACGCAAGACTGCGATTCACGCACCTGCTTGTATGGAGAGGGGTGAACGAGGGGGCGGGGTGCCAGCGCAGAGAGATAGTAGAGCTCCAGGCTCGTCTGGCGGTGCGGCTGTCCAAGATGGGCTAGAGAGCGACGCCGCACAGCGGAGCGAGAAGAAATAAGGGGAAGCGAGCCGGAAGTGAGCGGCGGCAGCACTGGGGGGGGGCCAAAAGGTATGGCCTGTGGGGGAGGGGAGGGGGGAGCGCGGGTGGGGAGAGAAGGCAGATAGGCAAAAGCAAGGGGCGGAGGGAGGAGGGGGGGGGGGGGGCTGGCAACACGCCAGGGAAGGAGGAGGGTGAAGACAAGAACGTGGGTCGTGGTAGGAGTAGGGAGTAGGTGTCGCTATTCTTGACGTGTTGTCGGGGGTGGTGGGGGCTGGATGTGAGCTGGTGACAGAGACTACGCTGCAGGGTGTGGAGAGAGAGAGAGACGGAAAGCAAGAAAAGAAGGGGAGACAAGGATACGGGAAGGAGTTTGCCCGTCATACAATAGAAGCTCAAAGTGGTTTTTAGCTTCACGAGCGATCGTTAGTTTTTTTTTTCTTTGGCAGGAGCCACACATAGATAATGGACCCACTGAAGTGTCACCACCTGCATGCGTTCGCGTGGTATCGTGCTGAGTGGGCCATGATGCGGGATTGCTGGTCAAGTGCGAGACCTCGCCTGTACACAGCGACGATCTGGTGCTTTTTCCCTGCCCGAGTTGGAGCCTGTTCTCGTTTTGCTTTTTCTTCTCTTTGTGTTCGCTTTTTTTGCGTGTCGAGGTCGCCGTTTCTACGAGTTGTGCAGCCGAGAAGAACCAGGAGCGTCACAGCCACGACAAGACATGACGTAAAAGGCAGAACAGTGCTGGGCCGTCGTGTCGAGCGGATTCGGAGAGCCGCGCAGAGCGCAGAACAGAGAAAAGGAAGAGAGAGAGGGGAGGGGGGACGGGCGGAACGTGGAAGCCGGCCAGGCTATTCAGAGAGAGCAGACGCAAATTCGAAGGCGCGCCATCACCGCGCGCGGCTCTTGAGCTCGCGATTTCTCCCCCTTTTCCTTCTTTCTATTGTCGCACCTCCCTGCCCACTCCCCTCTTCTTCTTCTCTTTCTTCGTCCAAGCGTGCGTGTGCTTCTGTGCGTCTCGAGCCTTTGTTTCTTTTCTTGCTTCGAGGTTTGATGGACGAGCAACAGAGTGGAGAAGTACTGTCGGGACACAGACCGTCGTCAAGCCCAAACCTGAGATGTGGAGGAGAGGCGCCGTGACTTGCGTGGTCGATGAGAAGCTGGAGAGCAAGAAGGGAGAGCGAGGGAGGCGAGTTCGAGGAGGGGCGGGGGGGGGACAGCGAGCCATCCCGCTTCCCAGAGAAGACAAAGGCACGCTGCGCTGGACGACAGACCGACACAAACGAGAAACGTAAAGAAGGGCGGGTGACAAAGAATGAAAGCCAAGGCGGGCGTGTGTGCGAGGAAGACCCACAGAGGAAAAGGGTGTCATGCGGAGGCATATCGCTATGGAAACATCAAAAAACGAGGGAAAACTAGTGCAGAGCAAAAATAAAAGAAAAACAAAAGAAGAGGAGTAGAGGAGCACCCGCGACGTGGAGGCACGGGCAGGCTGAGCGCGAGCGTAGGGAATGACGAAGATGCGGAGGGGAGGGCGCTTGTGGGGTTGAGCCTGGTGAGCGCGCCACGCACGATCTCCATCCCGCTCCTCGTGCTCCCCTGCTCTGCCGGGGCATTCATCGTTGGCGCATCGTCAGCGAGGTTGGCGGCCTCCAGCAAGCATGCCCCCTCCCCTCCCGGCACCGCTTCGGTGCGACACGCCTCGCCCCTACATTTGCTTCGCCGTCGTGCCGCGGTTGTCGATCGTCTGCTGGCGGCGGTCCACAACACCGGCAAGCGAGCCCGCGTTGCGGTCCACGTTCGTTGGACCGCCCTGCTTGGCCGCACCGGTGTACGTGCTCTTGTCATCGAAGAAGCGCACGGCATCCGTCTTTGTGCCGCTCGACTTGGGCGCCGCGTTCGCGATCATCGCCTCCACATCCGCCGGCGACTTCTTCATCTTGGCCGCGATCTCGGGCACGGCCTTGTCGCGGAACTCCTCGAAGCTGATCTTGCGGGCATCCTTCGCCTTCACCTTGCTGAAGAGCAGGTCGGCATCGGTCGAGGTGAAGCTCTTGCCGATGATCTTGGACTCCTTCAGCATCTTGGAGAAGTGGGAGTTGTCCATGTCCTTGGACGGCGCGCTGCCGAAGGAGGCGAACGCCTCGAAGTTCTTCTGGAAGTCGGACATGCTGGGGGGAGGGAGAGAGAGAAAGACTGAGCAGGGGAGTGTGAGATGCTAAGGGTGAACGAGGAGGAAGTGCGCGAGGAGCTTGTGAGGCGGCCGTGGAGCGAACACAAAGCCGGGGAGTGATCAGCGTGCATGTGTGCGTGTGGGAGGGCATCAAGAGTACACGATGAATGAAGCAGAGAACGGATGGCGTGGAGGGGGCGGGGGAAGCGTCAAGGTGGACGGCTGGCATGGGAACAACAGAGTTCAGGTCTTTCCTCGCCGCACGTTTACAGTGTCAGAGAAGCGAGGCGGCAAAGCACACGCTAGTCTCGGACGTCGACGCAGTGGCGCGGGAGAGTGAGCGTTTGGTGCACACGGAGAACACCACCGCCTTGGCACATTCTCGCTTGGAGAACAAAAAAAAGGGATGAGGAGCGCATTTTGTTCTGTGCTGCCCAAGAAGCAACTCGGGAGTACCCACAGGAGGGGGGGGGAAGGGGTCGGCTGTACATTGTCAAGGCGCCACCGTAAGGTGGTGGGTGAGTATCGCGGCTTGAACCCCAGCTCTGCGCAACTCCTCTTTCCACGCAAAAAGAAAAAAAGAAAAACTACAGCTAGTCCAACTGTTAGCAAGCGGGAGAGGGGTGGGGGTGGCAGCGGGCGAGAAGGCACTTCACTTATTCCGCTCCAGGTACTCCATGAGCCGCGCCATGCTGTCTGACGGTGACGCTGCCGGCCGTGGCCGCGTTGCCGGTTCACGGAAGGAGGCCGTCGTGCTGCGGTTGCCGGCAGCCGAGGCCAGTGAGGCTGCCGTGCTGGAGCCGTACGGGCTGTGTGCTGCTACACCACTACCGCCGAGTGGGTCGTGTGCGCCACCCGCACCCGCACCCGCACCCGCACCCTCGCCCCGGCTGCTGCCGCGCACAGACTTCGACTGCGGCGCGTAAATGGAGGCTTGTGCGGCTGGCGGGTAAGTCGGCGCCGCGTCATCGCGCGTCGCACTCTCCGAACCACCGTCTCGCCGGCCTTGCACGGCCTGGTGAACCTGGCGGTAAAGGTCCTGCTGCCGCTGCTGCAGCGCCCTCAGACGGGTCTCGCGGGCGCTGCGGTTCTGCTCGAAGGTGGCCTTGTCGGCCTCCGTGCCGCCGAATGCAAGTGCACCAAACATGCCCGGCTTCAGCAGCGAGACGGGCACGAACTCAGGCACCACGACCTTGGGCAGCTTCGCGACCGTCGACTTCATCTCCTGCAGCGCGGCCGTGACGTACGGGGCGGCCGGCTCTGATGCGCGTATCGGCGGCGCACCGGGCACGACGAGTACCGTGGAAGGCGGCGCGGTCGACGCTGCGGCCGGCCCGCTCCTGGATGACTGCTGGTAGTAGTCCGCGTACGTTTCTGTCTGGTGCGGGACGCGGTAGCGCTCCTCGTACTCGCGCAGTCGGCGGGCCAGCGCCGTGGGCTTCTTCTTGTGCTTGAGGGTCTTCTTTTTCCGGTGCCCGTGGCGCTGGTCGGGGTCGTCGGCGCCGCCGCGTTTGAACGCTGGCGACAGGCCCGTCTGCGCGCCGCGCAGGACGGCCGGCATCTTCTCCACGACGGTCGACTCGCCCACCGCCACCGTGCGCACCGGTGGCGTTTGCGCGAGTGTGTGCGACGACGGAGAGCTGTACAGCGGCTGTTGCTGCTGGTGGAAAGAGCTCTGGCTGGAGGCCGTGTAGAGTTCCCCAGTAGACGAGTACTGGCGAGAAAGCGAGGTGCCAGCGGCGCTCCTGGTTGCATCACCTCCTACACGAGACGCGGTGGGGGTAGCAGAGGGAGTTGACAGCGTGTGCCCAGCGGCACTCCGACTAACGACATCGCTCCTGGAAGTCTGCTTTCCGCTGCGCAGACTCGCCGCAGCCGCGGCTGCCGACTCCTTCGCTGCATGCAGCGCGTGCTTCAGGGACGGACTCCGGTGCCGAGCTGCGCTCTTCGACCCCGGCTGCGGCCGCTCCGCCTCCTCTGCGGCTTCTCCTTCCCCTTCTCCGTCGTGCGCATTCTCTTCCTCCTGCAGCACAATCGTCTCCAGCACCGACAGCCTCTCCCGCAGCGCCAGGTTCTCGCTGTTTAGCTCCGCCTCGCGGCGCTCCGCCGCCTCCTGCACGTCCCGCACCGCGTCGTACGCCTCGCGCAGCTGCGCGTTGACCTGCATGAGTTTCTTCAGCATCTCACACGCGGCGACGAGTGAGTCGGCCAGCTGATCCACCTCACCGCTGGCAACGTTCGCCGCTGCGTTGAACTGGGCGCCGCCCTTTTTGGCGGCCGCAGGCAGGGGAAGTGGTGACGAGGTCAAGGAGGCCTCAGGTGACGCGACGCCGTTCGCGGCACCGCCGCAGCGGCCACAGAGCGTCGCATGCGCCTCGCGGTCGACAAGAGTCTTGGCGGCCATCTCGCGGTAGTAGCCCAGCTCCGCCTTCAGCTGCGCAATCTCCTCCCGCAGTTGCCGTATCAACGCTGTTGTGGCGTCTTCGTTGACGTGCGGCGCATTGCGGATATTCTTGGCGCGGCCGGCGTACAGCAGTGTCGACGTAGTCTCTTCGACGTAGCGGTCCGATGGGCTGATGCACGCAATCATGGTGGTCAGCGAGTTGCCGCCGAGCGCGTGCTTGAGCAGCATCGTCAGTTTGCTGTCGCGGTACGGGATGTGGCCCGCGCCCGAAGACGCCGCACCCGCGCCGCCGACGTGGCGGCCACCGAAGTCGAACATCTTTTTGCTCTTCTGCGCCGCCGTCGCGGCCTTGCCGGCGCCGTTGCTGAGCGCCGTGATCACTTTGCCGAGGGCTAGCAGGGACGTGTTGATGTCAATCGACTCCTTGACGAGCTTCGCCGTGGGGTTGTGCGACAGCAGGCCAATCTTCTCCGAGCCGGCCAAGTCGACAAGCGACAGCTCCGCCTTGCTGAGAAGCTCACCGTTGCGGCGGGCGCGGCGCTCGACGTAGATCGTGAAGACGCAGTGCGAGCGCGAGGACTGCTGGTTCATCAGATGACTGCTGACGACCTTGTGCTGGATGCCGCTGAACAGCATCGCCCGCATCTCGTCCGGCGTCCCGCACGAGCACACAAAAAGGTTCTCCACCTTGAAGACGTCGCCCTTGTGCCACCGCACACGCAGGTCGCTCGCGTCCACGCCTTTGCGGTTGCGTGCGTCATCCCTCAGCTTTGCCGCACCAGTGCCCATCGCGGCGGGGCCCGAGTCCGTGGCAGGAGCGCCTGGGCCAGTTGCGCGCAGCAGGTCCGCAATCTTCTCGTTGTAGATCTGATAGTAGCTGCAGCGAAACGTGTACTCGACGCCGTCATCGTCGTTGCCGCTCGTAGAGTCCAGGTCGAGCGGGTCCCCGCTCTCCACGCCGCTCGCACGCTGCCGCTCGCGGGCCCGATCAAAGAGGAGCTGAATCACGCGCGGCATGATGCCGTGCTGCTGCACCGCCGTCCCCTCCACGTCGGGAACCAGCATTACCTTGCGCTGCTGCTGCTGCTGCTGCGAGCTCGAGGCATAGCGCAGCCCGTCCATGGTGAAGGTCTTGCCGCTGCCTGTTTGTCCATACGCGAAGACGGTGGCGTGGAAGCCGTCCAGCACATGCTCCACCAGCGGCGCGACCTCGGCAAACACTGTTACCTGATCCGCCTCCGGTGGCAGCACGCGGTCGAAGCGGTACGAGCGGCCCTCGTGTAGTTTCGCCTTGTCGCAGACGAGCACCTCGTCGCCGTCGATGTGTATGCGCTCGTTGGTGTGGTCCGTCTCGATGCCGGGCTGCAGCGGGCGGCAGCGCACCAGCACGCGGATGCGCCCAAAGTACGACTTGCCCTCCTTCGACGTCGATTTCACTGCGGCCCTCTCCGTGGCCGGTACGGCCGCCGCCACAGTGGCGGGGGCCAGGTGCGGCCCTGATGTGGTCAGCGCGCCTGGGGCGGTCTGATGCTCTGTCCACGCCTCGCGGGGTCGTGGTGGGCCCGCATTTGCCTCGCGCAAACCCTCCATTTGTGGGCTGTGAGAAAGGGGAGAGGGGAGGCGGGGAGGGGAGGGGGGGGGGCAGTTAAATCGCAGTAGTTGTTCCGTAGGCGTCGCACTGTGTGCTTGGCGAGGGATTCGACCAAGACACAGCGTTGGGACGTTGTGGATGGAGGGGGAGAGGGGAAGAGTGGGGGTGAGCAGAGGAGGAGTTGCGGCGCCCTCTATTACGGAGTGGCCGTGGAGAGACCACGCCTCCCAGGCACAAGGTGCGCGCCGGCGAGGAGGAGGAGGCGCCGCACCTCAGCAGCCTGCCGCACCGCCAGTCCATCCCCCAGCCTCGCGCTCGTCTGGCCTCGGCCGCCGCTGAGGACGTAACGCGTTTTGGGTTGTTCGGGGACGGCGCCTGGTACGTCGTTCCGCTTCGCCACCCCCCCCCCCCACCCACACACACACACTCACACATCCCCCGCTCCCCACAACCCTCCAGCTACACGCCAGCCACTCATAGATCCTTTAGTCAAACTTGCTTCGTTAAACGCGTGGGTGTGAAGATGGTGTGCAAACGCGCAACACCGCAGGCGTGAAATGTGGCGGCACAGGCGCCTCGTAGAGACGAAAAGGAAAACAAAAAGGTGTAAGGGCACACCGAGTTAACCGGCCGGTACACCCACGCACACACACACAAAACGAAGGCCACTTGCACGAAGCGCAGCGCGTCACAACCGCCGCTTCTGCTGCTGAAACGGGTCTGGGGCCTGCTTGCGCGTCTTGACGTCCATGAGCTTTTTAAGCTTGCGCGTAGGGCGGAGCTGTGCGTCCAACATGCCCTTGCGGCGCATATCAAGTACAACACCCGGGTTACGCTCCACATCGTGGGCCAGCTGCCGCGCGTGGGCGAAGCGGCGCTGCTTGATCGGCACGGACGTGTAGTCCTCCATCTGGAACTGCTGGATCGCCGGCTTGGAGAAGAACTCTCGCTTGCGGTAGCTCATGTCGGGGTTTTCGGCTTGCACCTCGTAGTGCTGCCGCACCGCGAACTGCGGGTCCATGCCGTACAACTCCGGAGCCTTGGTCAGCCGCTCCATGTCCGCCGCCGGCACCTGCCGGAGCGCGTCGTCAATGACGTGGTGGCAAAAGTCTACCGCAAGGGCATCGGCCACCTGCCGCACCGTCTTGGCCTCTCGCTTGTCTGTTACCACGTAGACCCACCCAACGTTGCCCATGCGACCTACACGCCCACACATGTGCAGGTAGCGCTGCCACGAGGTCGGCGCAAACGGCACGAAGACGTGCGACACCAGCGGCAGGTCGACGCCAAACGCCTCGGACTCCTTCAGGAGCAAGAACTTCCAGCTGCTCTTGAAATCACCGTCACTGTATACCTCGGAGAATAGCTTCACGTCCATGCCGAGACCACGCAGCCGCCGCCGCGTGCCGAGCAAGTCGTCCGTGTCCGGCACAAAGATGACGGCGCGGCCAGGAATCGTGTCCCGCGCGTTCCAGGCGAGGCGCACGAGGTGGCTGAGGCGATCTTCGGTGGCCGTCGCCGTGTCCGTCAGGGCGTAGAAGGAGAAGAGGCAGTGCACCGTGGACGGCACACGCACCGTGGACAGCACCGTGGTCTGCGCCACCGGCTTCATGCAAAGCGCCTGGAGGTGGTCCTTGAGCTTGCCGTCCACGTCGGCGGAGACGAGACCGAGCTGCAGGACGGAGCGGACGTGCGGCCCCGGCAGCTGGTGCAGCGTACCGAGCAGCAGCTCCGCCGCCAACGGGTTGCGCAGTCGCTCCTTCGCCGCCTCGACTCGTGCCTCCTCCGGCAGCATCGGCACCTGCGCCCCGACGTCGTCCACGTAGACGCGGCGTAGGTAGCCGAAGTCCTCGAACTCCATCTTTTTCTCAAACAGCAGCTGGCACATGACGTCGGCGGTCGTGATGAAGAGGCGCGCCGGGCCGTGGCGGCCGTGCAGACCTCGTCGGAGGAGCTTGTAGTACGTCTCGTAGTCCTCTCGGTACGTGCCAAGCAGCAGCCACGAATAGTCCTCCGACGGCCGGTCCACGAGCGTGCCGCCACCAGCCCGCCGGCAGAGCGCCATGACGGCGTCGCGTAGCCGCATCGCGTTGATGGTGTTGGTCGCGACAAGGACGTTCATGCCGGCTGCCTCGCTGCGGATGCCCTGCAGCAGCGCGAGGAGCAGCGCGGCGGTCTTGCCGCTGCCCGTCACACCGTTGAACAGGACGTCGTTGTGGTCCTCGTGGAGCAGCGCCGGCAGCAACCGCGCCTGCAAGCGAGTCGGCGAGGCGCCGTAGACCTCCTGCGCGGCGGCGCTGAGCGGGGCGTCGAGGCCCAGCGCGGCCCACGACGTGCCTGCCACGTCCTGCGACGTCGCCGGCGTGCGCAGCGCCGTGGCGAGGCCGGTGGCCCCTGCCGCCCCATAGCACGTGAGGTCGTCGGCAAGAATCTGACGCGCACGCGTGCGAGCCGAGGCCAGGACGGTGCCTTCGACATCCGCCTCGGTCATGACTTTGCCGCTGACGGACTGATCGGCGTGCAGGAGGGCTGCCATGAAGTCCTCCTCCTCGTGCTCTCCGGTGCTGCTGCCCGCAGCGCCGCTCCTGCTCACAGCCAGCTCGCTGCCGCATGTTCTGCTGTCGTCACCCGTTGGGGCACCACTGGCGGCGCTGGAGCTGCTTGCGTCCCGTCGCGCCTCTGCCTCCACCGCCTCCAGCAGCGCCGTGCCGCCGCGGCCCTCGCAGGCGAAGACCTGCCGCGGTGCCTCCCGCTGGGGCAGCAACGCCAGCGGCTGCTGCTCCACCGGGTTGTACGTAATCTCCGTCAGCTCCTTTTCAAGCGCCTCCTGCGACGGCCAGAGCTTCTGCCGAAAGCGGTAGAAGTTCCCGTTACGGTTGCGCCGCAGGCGGGAGACGAGCTGGCGCGTTTCGCACTGGTCCAGGATGCCGCGGCTGCCACCGCCCGGGTGCGACTGCACGACGCCGCGGCTCGCCGTGAGCACGGATGTGCATGGGAGAGGTTCACACCGTGCGCGATGCCGTGAGAGCCAACGCGTGGAGGTCGACGCCGCCGACGCCGCCGCGCGCAGGCTCGGCATGACCGGTAGCATTAGGACAACCCCCGCAGAACAGTGCCCACACTGCGTGCTCCGGTGCTGCGGGTGCGAGGTGTGTGTGTGTGTGTGTGTGTGTGTGTGTGTGTGTGGGTGTAAAGCAGCAACAAACAACGCGACGTGTGCTTCTGGGCGTGATGCGGAGACGTGGGAAGCCGTGGCAGTCGCAAAACGCGCGCGTGCATAGAGAGAGTGTGTGTGTGTATCGTCGGTTTTCAACTGGGGCTAGAGAAGCCAAATGCACGGCTGCATGCGTGCCTTGTTCGGTTCATTGGTACTACCGCGACTCGCCCTCCGTCGCGCTGGCGGGCTCACGCTCGTTCTGCAGGAGGCGGCCAAGAAGCGGCCCACGTCCCTTTGCGGCAGACACCCTGAGCGATGGATGCTTGTGGGAGGCCGAGAAGAAGAGAGCGACAAGTGTGGTGCAGAATGCGTGGCGCCCAACACTCACAAGCACTTTAGTCAAATTCTTTTTTCCCTTTTCTTTACATGGCGCCATGTGCACACAACTGCCGCCCTCAGAGGACTTTTTTTTGTGTGCTTTGTTGAAAACAGAAGTCGATACGCCTCGTCGATGTCACAGAAAAGCAGAGAGAGAGTGAGAAGCGCAGCGAGAGCGAATATGAACCGGCACAAACAGCCCGACCTCCGCCCCCCTTACTTGCTCTTGTCCGCCGCTCGGATGCTCTGCACCAGCTTCTTCAACTCCTCCGGGGTCCGCGAGCTGAATGCTTCGGCCGCCTTTTCGTTGACGGCGGGCAGGTCCTTGAAGTTCACGAACACCGCATTCACGACAAGCGTCACCAGGTCGATCACGCCGATGGTCGGCTTCCAGTTGTCGTTCTGCAGCAGCCCCTCGCAGACGAGGCCCTCGGCGGTGACGGCGGGGTTGAGGATGCTCGTGAGAACGCGGACGGTGGGTGCCTTGAAGGGGTACTCGTCCTTTGACAGTTCAAACAGCAAGTCGTAGAAGGCACCGGCGTAGAGGCTGTCGGCGGGCGGCATGACACGTACTCGCCAGTGGAACAAATCGCCGTTGGTGGGCTTGCCGTGCGCGTCGACGCACTGGGCGGAGAGAATGGTGCCGGCGCCCTTGCTCGCGTGCTCCTGCAGCCGACCAAAGTCCATGGTGGCTCGCCGGAGGGAACGCGTCGACATGGCGTGCGAGTATTCGTGTGCTCCTGTGCGTGTATGTGTGTTCGGACGGCGAAACAGGCGGAGAAGGGAGTGGAGAGGAGAGAGAGGAGTCCCCAAACGGAGGAGAGCTAGGGACTGCGGGGTCACTGCACGGGCAGCGGGTGCCAACGTAGAAGCGGAAAGGGAGGAGCGAGGAAAGGGGGGAAGGGGGGTGACGCCTTTTGGGGTCTTGTGAGAAAACACACACACACACCCACACCTGCACAAGAAATAAGAAGCTATGCAGAGGAGTGCGCCTCGAGGCTGCGTGGACGTATGCCGAAGGTGTCGTGCGGTGCGGCAATACCGATAACCCCTTCCAAGATCCGTGTTGGAAGTCTGCAGGCGAGTTGGCGTGTAGAGGAGCACGCCACAGAACAAGAACTCGAAGCCGCTCGTGAGAAGCAGTCGACGTACAAAAAAAAACAGAAGAGAAGCACCCTGCGGCGTAGCCAGGACGGATGGAAGGAGAAGTGAATAAGCGAAAGAAACGGAGTACGAGAGGTGGGTACGAGTTGTCGTGCTTCAGGTGTCTGAGACGTGTGTGAGACGTTCCGCTGCAGCATTGCCAATGCGCTCTCGACGCGGTCGCGTCTTGGCGCGGCTGTACGCAGAAACTTGATGGCCACTGGGGTACGAGTTGAGACTCTCTCCTTGGCGTCCAGTGATGGCCAGCGTACGGGAGAGCTGTCGCACTGCGGAGACAACAGGTAGTGGGTGCCACGGTAGTCCGCACGATCGCCACGTCGCTAGGTCCACCCTCTAGGTCATGGTGTGTGTGTACGAGTGCACACCACGTAGCATGTTTCTTTTCGATTCGATTGTGAAGTGGAGGAGCGGCAACGGAGCTCTCGGAATAGAAGAACACACACGAACACCGGCAGCTGCCACTCAAGGCAGTTGAAGGAAGGGAAGAGAAGGAAGGCAAACACGTACACACACGCACACACGTACGCGACACAAAAGTCCACAGGTCAGCGAGCTATAATAGTTGGAAAGGAAGCTGCTGTTGCGACCCTGTCGCACTCCGTCCAGCCCTCCGCTCCCACGTTTCCGCCAGCTTCTGCGCACACACGTCGCGGCCAGGGTCAGCCACACCACGCCGGCCTTCCTCGGCCCGCCTGTTTCGCCTCCGCCTTCTCATCTGTTCTCATTCTCTCCCTGTGCGACGAGCGAGACCGCAGGCCTACACACCCGCCATTTGCTTTGCTTTTTAGATATTGAAAACGCACACAGACACAACACACGCATACATAGACAGAGGGACAAGCATCGACACAAGTGGGCAGCTCTGCGTTGCAGGGCGAGCTCACGGAGTCGACGTACGCCACCTGTCGCTCCACTCTTTCGTTCACTACTCTCTTCCTCTTTTGAGAGGAGATTGATGCGGAGAGGCGAGGGCAGGGAAGGGGAGGGGGGGGGG
>JASAOO010003329.1:0-42060 GCA_030849075.1 Zelonia costaricensis | reverse complement strand
GCTGGCGATGGACGATGGAGCCGGAGAGGGGAGGAGGGGCGAAGACGACCGCACGCCGCGAAGGATGAGGGCGAGGGAGAGAAGTGAAAAACAAAAAAGGGAAGGGGGCGAGTACGTCGGCGAGGGCGATGCCTGAGGAACTCACCACAGGATGGGTGTGGGGGTCGTGTGACACGGTTCACTGGATGTGCACATGTGGAGTGGGTGGGCGGGTTGAGCAGAGCGTTGTTAGGGAAAGCGAAGGAGGCGGCATCGCAGAAGGGGGAGGGGTGAGCAGCAGTAGAAGTGGGTCGAAGCACGGTTCGGGGGGGGGGAACGGGCTTCGGAGGAGGTTCGAGCCGCGTGCTGCTTGCGTGTCCGCGCCTTGGGTGTTGCGGGGTGCAGGGGCGGTCAGGTGGGAAAGCCAAACGCACCCCGCAAACTGGCCGCGTCGCCGCAACCCCGGCACCCGCAGCGCCAAGCGGCAGATGCGCGTCGACGCAGAGGAGCCGGTGTCCCTCTTGTGAGTTCACTTGTGCATCTTCAGGCGAGTAGCACACCTTCGAAGCGGCGCGGTGCGCCACGCCACGAATAAGAAATCGCAAGACACGCAGAGGTGAAGCAAGAGTGATCGAGATCAGGCACACACACACACACGTGCATGCGTATCGCTGCTATGCTTCTTCTCACTCTCCCCGGCCTACATCTCGAGCCAGGCGGGGAGCTGGCTCTCTTTCGCCCTGGCGCCGGTGGAGGATACCTCCGGCAGCGACCGCGTGTCCTCCCGCCGTGCAGACCGGTCTACCGACCGCTCCACCTCGTGCACGTCGAACGAGCGACTCCCCGAGGTTGATATCACATTGTCGCTGCGCGAGCTGCCCACCTTCTCCGGCATGCTGTGCTCCCGCGAGGTCGGGTTGGCTGACCGCCTGGCGGAGCGGGGCGGCGACTGCGTGGCCCGCACCGACTCAGGTAGTAGCGCACTCGCTGACGCCGCATCGACGGACGAGGCGGCGGGGATCGCCGTGCGTGCCGACCTCGCCGACGGCGTCGGTCGCCCCACATCAGAGGCCCGCCGCTCCGGCAGCGGGGGCGGTGTCGAGGTCGTCAGCCTCACCGCCGCACTCACCTTCTTCACCGGCACTACCGGCGTAGCTGCAGATGATGCTGGTGGTGGCGGGGGTGGCGGTGATGGTGCTGTGGATACCGGCACGAGCGCAGGTGCGGGTGCGGGTGCCGCAACTGTGGGAGGGGCAGCCGGTGCTTGCGGTGACGGTGTGGGCAGTGGTGGCGGTGCACGTGCCGGCCCCACAAAGACGGACGGCTCCGTGGAGAGCTCCGGGTCGCCCCCCAGGAGGGAGCTTGTGAGCTGCAGGATGGGGCCGGACGGCGGGTTCGGCATCCCACCACCGCCCGCCCCGCTGCCGTACGATGCCAGCAGCCCCTGCCACGGGCCCAGGCCGGACTGCGGCGGCGACGGCGCCGTGGCACCGGCAGTGGCCAGCGGGGGCGGCGGGAGCCCCCCACCGGTGGAGAAGGGCGAGCGGTAGGCGGACGTGTTCGCGAAGGACGCGGTGGCAATCCCAGTCGCCGCGGGGGCGGCGGTGGCGCCGTACGGGGCGGGCCGGCCGGTGGTAAGGTACGTGCCGGCGCCTCCAACCGCCGATGGAGGGCGAGCGGCGGCAGGCAGCCCTGAGTACCACGAAGGCTGCTGCTGCTGCTGCATCGGCGGGTGACCACCCTCGCCTGTCGCTGATGCGCTTGGGTTGTGCAGCTGCTGCTGCTGAGGTGGGCTGGAACTGAGCCCGTCGCGGAGCTGCTGCCGCCGCTGCTGCAGCTGCTGGTCCTCGAGGAGGTGGGAGATGCGCCGGAGCTCGCTGCGGATCGCCTCGGCCTCCCCGCTGGGCATCAGCGGTGGCGTCTGCGCGGTGCGGAGGGGGCCGGTGGGATAGTAGTACGGCATGGCCACCTGCGGCAGCGGCGGTGGGGGCTGCTGGAAGGCGGCGCCGTGGAGGCCGGAGCCGAGGCTGAAGTTGGTGAGGTACTGCGTGGACGGAGCGGGGAACATCGGGGCGGTGCTTGGCAGCGGCGCGGCCTGGCTAAGGAAGGAGACCGGCGGAGCGGGAGCTGAAGCTGGAGCAGCCGCCATTGGCGACGCTGCAGCGGGTTGGGCGGGGGTGCCGGGGGCCGATGGCGCAGCAGCAGGTGCCTGCACAGGTGGCGGGGGGGTCACTGCCGTGGCAGCTGGTTCCTCCGTGGCAGCCGGTGCCTTGCCTCGGTTGCGCCGCGCGGCGGCCTCCTCCTCGCGGCGCTGCTGCGTCTCGCGCTGCTGCTGCTGCAGCATCGCCTGCGCCGCGAGCGGGCCCATCATCTTGAGCTCCTTCTCCCTCTTCTCCCGGTCCACTTCCGCCTGCTCCCGCCGCGCCACCTCCTCCCGCTCCCGCCGCAGCCGCTCCTCGGCCAGGCGGTCCTCCTGCATCTCCCGCTCCCGCTCTGCCTGCCGCCGCTGCTGCTGCTCGAGCATCTGCCGCGCGTTCTCCTGCTGCAGCTCGATGGCGCGCTGCCGGGCCGCCATCTTCTCCCGGTGCCGATCCTCCGCATCGGAAAGGCCGTCGCTGCCGATGATAAGGCCGCCGCCGCCGCCGCCACCGAACACCGCGCCGCTCGTGCTGGGCCGCGGGCTGCGCGGGGCACCGCCGTCCCCGTCGCCGCCCAGCGGGGGCAGCACCGTCGGGCTGCTCTTCGGGCGGCCACCCGGGGTGAGCAGCGGCGCTGGGGCCGCGCCAGGCCAGAGTGGCGCCGCCATCGGTGCGTAGCCGCCCTCGCCGGCAGCGGGGGCTGGGGAGGCCGGGTAGTACTGCGCCGGTCCCGGCGGGGAGGACGTGGGGTACGGCGGGAACGCGTCGTAGGGCTGCGGCGCGGCGCTGCCGGGGCCGGTGTGGAACGTTAGAGGCGGCTTGGGACGGTACACCGCCGGCAGCGGGCCGGGCAGGTCGGTGATGGGCGACATCGCCGGCATGACCGGGGCGAAGGCCGCCACGACGGGCTGCGGCAAAGGGCCGTAGCCCTGGTACGGCCGCCCGCCCCCGTTGTTGTTGTTGCCCGCGTACGGGGAGGCATACGGGCCGTGATCGACTGGGCTTGGCCCACCCCGGTTGTACGGCTCGAGCGCCCCCGCGCCGTTGCCGCCGCCCGCTGGGGCACCCGCGATGGGGTTTAGCGGTCGGCCGCCGGCGCCGGGCCGCACGTCGTCGTCGACAGCGAAGGGCGGCCGGCTTGGCCCGCCGTTGTGACCGCGGCGTGGGTCGTTGTCGCCCTGCTGGCGCACCCGGATCTCCTCCTGGTGTGTGAAGGGATCGCCGTTAAGGCGGTACACGTACTCCTCGTGCCCGATCTTGTCCGCCACCTGCTGCTTGCGGCGGCGCGCTTCGCGAAGCATGGCGTGGCTTGGGTCTATCTGTGTATGTGTGTCTACGTGAGTGTGTGTGTATGTGTGTGTGTGACACGTCAGAGGGCTTCGCGTTCACAAGCCGTGGAGAAACAACGAGCAGCGTCGCAGGGGCGGAGAGGAGAGTCGTCGCGGCAATCGACGGAGCACCGCGGCAGTTTCCAAAGAGCTGAAGCGCAATGACCGCCCCAGCCGCGGCACTGCGGCACTGAAAGAGCGAACAAGAGCAACGAGGAGGAGGAGGAGGAGGGGGGCGTGTGGAGGTGCCGTGAGGCGTGCGCAGCCACACGACGGCGATGCGAAAGTGCGTAGCACCAGTCCGTGCACGAGTGAGATCGAGGTGCACCGGCAACGAGGAGATGCGTAGGCGGGGGGAGGAGGAGGAAGAGGAGGGTGTGAAGATGCTCGATTACCTGCTGGTGCACCGTGCAATGCCAGCACCTACACACGCTTGCCCACACACACAGTGCGAGAGAAGCAAGAGTCACACAACAGTGAGGCGCAACGCGCACCAAGAAGAGCACAGCAGCAGCACAAGATATGAGAGTCAGAGGAGGGAGAGAAGGATGATGGCAGAGAGTGGGTAAGGCAACCCGCACGCGTGCGTGCACACGTGGCGAAGGAAAGGGAAGGGGGGGCGAGAAAGGAAGGAGAAGGCAGCGGCAACACAAGGCAGAGTTCAACACACACTCAATCACACACACGCACGTCTCGAAACCCTGGAGCTACAGAGCGACGAAACGGGATCGACAAGCAACAAGGGGCTGTCTATGCAGTCTGCCGAGAGGAGGAAGGACGGGTAGTCGATGTCAGCGCAGATGCCTCTCGACGTCCAACACAACACAATGAGGCCGTCTAAGGGTCTCTAACGGGACCTTCCGAGCACGTTGACTCCACCGGGGTGCAACACGACAGAGTCGGGACGAGGGCGAGGGCGGAGTCGTCCGTGCTCAAGGACGTGAAGGAAAAAGAAGGCAGGAAGAGGCGGGAGGAGGAGGGGGGAGGGAAGAGAGCGGAGGTGAAGCGAGTTCAAGCAGAGGGGGGGAGAGACAAGAGGGGGGGAAGGGATGAGGGGCGCCCGCGCGCAGGAGAAGCTGATCCACGACAGGTGGAAGCTAACACGCTCGCTCAAGACACACACACACCCACACAGACACACACGCTCATACAGACACACTGGCAGAGAGACTCGTGACGGGCAGAGACGCAGCTGCGCCACTGAGGCAGAAGGGGAAGGGAGCAGAAGAGAAAAGAGGGGAGAGACGATGGGCGCCGCAGACACACGCACGCACGCACACACACGAGAGAGCGTGGGATGGCAACGAACGCGAACGGCGCGAGAGAAGGCAGAGGTGCTGACGCACAGGAGCCAAAGGGGAAGCGGGTGAGGTACACTAAAAGGAGCGAGGGGGGTGTGTATGTGTGTGTGAGGGTGCCAAGTCCTCCTCTTCGTGGGGCGTGTGCGTGAGGGGAACGAGGGAGGGGAAGCGGGAGAAAGACGTGTGGGATCGAAGACGCAGAGAGGTGCGAGGGGAAGGAGAAGGCAGAGGCGGCAGGGGGGGGGGGCGTTGTTGCCACGGCATTGTGGAGCGTGTGCGATCGCGTTCTAGAACGGGCGAGGGTTGCTCACGACGGAGCGGCGCGCAGGCGTGCGGGAGCTTTCTCTTTCTCACCTTCACTTCACCGCGGGACGTGCCGAACGAGGCGTCCGCCTCTCGTGTGTGCGTCATAGTCGGCAAAGGGGCGCAACACGCGGGCTTCAGGTCCCCTCTGCGCGGACGTGCAGTAGCGCGTTGGGTGTGGCGATGCGCCTTCTGTGAGCCTCGCTGAGAAGAAGCCGCGTCGAGTGCGGCATGCGCCGAGCGGTGGTGGGGGCTGGAGGGGCGTCGCGAGTGGGTGTGGTAAGGGGGGGAGGATGGGGGAACCCACGTGTAAGGAGAAGGGCAACAACGGGAAGGAGCAGGCACCGACGCGAGAGTGTGCGCGGCCCCCCAAAGGAGGAGCGACCGGTTGGGAACGCACAGACCAACACGCACACGCAGCGACAAGAGCGCAACACAGCACAAACACACGACGCCGTGGTGGGGATGCGCGACGCGGTCGTGCCGTGTCCTTCCTCAGCTCGAGTTGCTCTCACCCCCTCCCACTAGTCGGACCCCGTAGCCAAGCTCGCCGCCCCCTCCTCTATCCCGACCTCCCCTGCGCCATCACCTAGCACTGATAATGTACATCAGACGCGTGCGTGCGGTGTATGGGGTGTGTGTGCGTGTGAGCAGCGGCGCGGAAACGCTCCTGCACACACCCCAAGTCGACCACCACACACACACAAGGGCCGAAGAACACATAAAAAGGAAGGGAAAACTAGACGCGGCAGAAGCAGACAGACACACAACTCAACACACACACACACACATATATACGCACACACACAGAGAGAGACGCAGCTGGCAGGGGCAACGCATGCCCAGCGAGAGAGGGGCATGCCGGAGACGGCGCGAGACTGCAGCGGTGGCCGACCAGGAGCGGGCGCGGGCTGCTTCGCGTTTCCTCTTCGAAGGAGGCCAGATCGGCCGCGCGAAGCGTGCGGTGAACCCGTAGACCCTCCCGCGCACCCCTCCCCGAAGCACCCCTGGTCAAGGATGCCGAGCCCCTCCCCCTCCCTCCCTTCCCGTCCCCCCCCCCTCGCTACTGAAGGTTGGGCGGGATGACAAGTTGCTGCTCCAGCTGCGCCCGCTTCTGAACGCCCTCGCGCTTCAGCTTCGTGAGGGCGTCGTTGTGCTTCCTGTTTGCGATCAGCACCTGCTCCTCGGCGTGGCGCTCGAACTCGCTGCATTGCTGGCGCAGCTCCGCCTCCTGCTGCCCCAGCAGCTCGATTCGCGCCCGCAGTGCCGCCATGTCCTCCTCCACCTTGGCCACGTCCTTCTCACCCTTCAGCGCCAGCCGGAAGGCGTGGCCGACGCGACTTTCGAAGAGTCGCCGGTGCGCCGCCTGCGCCGCGACCCGCTCCGAGTGCACGTGCAGCAGCAGCAGGCCGCGCTCCCAGCACTCCGCCGTCACCTGCCGCAGCACCTCCAGCATGCACTCCGCCACCAGCAGTGACCGGATTGGGCTCGTGCCGGTGCGGCGGGCTTGGTGCGCCGCGAGCTGGCTGTGCAGCTGCTGCTGTGTCTCTGCGGCCTCAATGCGGGTGGAGGGGAACGGGCTCGCGTGCTGGACCCAGACCACCCCACTCTGCGGATCGACCCACCGCCGTGGCGTGATGAAGCTGTCCACCACGACCCGCACGTTCGGGTCCACAACGCGCTCCTCGGCGCCGCGGCCGAGTGACTTGCGCAGCTTGAGGGACCGCTTCGGGTCGCCTGGGGCGTACGGGATGTCGTACCGGATCAGCGACTCCTTCGGGTCCGCCGGGCCCTCTACATCGATGAAGCTCGCGCCGCCGTCCGCCTCGTCGCCCCCGCGCCGCGGCAGCAGCTGCAGGATCGCCTCACGGAGGTCCTCCACGGTGGGCCCGGCATTGCCAGGGCGCTTCGAGGCGCTGAGGTCGGCGTCGCTGTTGCCCTCCCCCGCGGTCGAGCTGCGCGCCGTGATGGTCTTCGTCGTCGACATGTTGCGCGACGCAGGGGGCTGCGGACGACGCGCCGGCGCGGCCCCGGCGGTGGCGAGTGTGCTACCCGTCGCACTCCGCATTTCTGGAGGAGAGTCGAATGCTACGGCCGATGTGCCTGGGTGCGCCAGCAAGAGAGAAAGGGTGAGTGCACCACCGACGACGTCACAAGTTCACGCCCGCTGGCAGCAGCGATGGCGTCACAAGAGCCGGAGTGGTGGAGAGGGGGGGATGAAGCTGGATGCTGCCGCGATGCTGCGTGTGCGGCGATCACGAGTCGGCGACTAGAACAGAGATAACACTGTGTGGGCGGGGACGCACACGCTGGGTGAAGTCGGCCGCAACCACTTTGCGAAGGGAGACAACGGAGGGGAGGGGGGGGCACAGGTGGAGGAGAGGTACGGTCAAACAGGTGTAGTGATGCAGGTGCAAGAAGTCTTTCGAGGGATTTCACACACACACACACACAGGGGCTGAACACCGGGTTCACGCCAGCCTGCAAGACGTGGGCAACGGTGCCACGTGCATCATGTGTGTTACTCTTTTTTTTTTTTTGAAAAGCCGCCGTGTCGACTCGAAGTGTGCGTCGTCAAGCAGTCGATCTTGCATCCTTGCGCGCAACAGCACGAGATACGGTGCGCATCTCTCCACTCATGCACACACACACACACACACGCAGACGTGCCACACGCCGCGTAGAGCGACCCACACGTTGCACCGTCGCCGTCACTGCCGCCACGTCACATCACGGAGAGCCGCGCCACAGTCGAGCAGCGTTGAGCAGAGAGAAAGCAACAGCACAAAAAGGAAGAAGGAGGCGGCACGCAACGAAGCTTCACAGCAGACGACCATGAAGGGGGCTGCGGGGGAGTGTCAGTAGAAGACGAGGTCCTTCATGCTGCGCGGCACGTCCTTCGGCGGCGCCGCCGTGTCCAGGTACGCGTAGTCGTCCACCAGCGTCTGCAGCGTCTCGATTGTGTGGGCGAAGTACGCATCGGACAGGTACTGCTGGTAGTGGTGCACGTGCGAGCGAACCGAGTAGAGGCGCTGATACTTGGCCAGCATCGCCTCGATCTTTCCGCGAATGGCGCAGTTGTTGGCCAGCAGCAGCATCGAGTCCTTGTGGCCAAGCGGGCTCACCCCACACAACGCCGTCTTGAAGCCGTCCTCGTTCCAGTACGGCATCTCCAGCTGCTCCCGCAGCCGGCCCACGGCTCGGGTGAGGTCGCCCACGGTGGTCTGCGGACCGCGGGCAATCAGCGCCGTCGCCAGTGTCTTGCCCGCGTCGCGCGTGACGGCGCTGCCCTCGCCGTGGCGGACGTCGACGAACTGATGCGCCGACTCGAGGCATGCCGCCACCATCGCATCGAAGGAGCGCGGCCCCACTGCGGCGTGCTTGCTGGACACGCTCAGCGGCGCGATCGCAGCGGTGAGGAGGTGCAGCCGCGGGTAGGGGACGAGGTTCGTGGTGATCTCGTTGATGTCCATGTTCAGCGGCCCAGGGAATCGCATCGCGCACGTCAAGTTGCTCAGCAGCTGGGCGACGAGTCCGTTCATCGAGTCGTAGGGCAGCCCTTTGGTGTCCGTCGGCTGCGCGGCAGAGAAGGCGTGCCGCTGTGGCACCCCGTTCGTCGCCATGACGCCGCGCCCCTTGCGCCCGCCGAGGGCGCGGTCCGCCATGCGGGCAAGTGCGTCGTTGTCCAGAGGCAGGACGCAGTCGGCGTGTTCGACCAGCTCCTTCAGCGAGAAACAGCTGTTGTAGGGCGCCGTCACGACGTCGTCCACCTCGGACGGCAGCACGACCGGGCAGATGCGGAACACGTGCGGGAACTCGTCCTCCAGCATGCCCAGCACCCGCGTGCCGAGCCCCGATCCCGTGCCGCCGCTCAGCGAGTGCATCACGAAGAAGGACTGGATGCAGTCACACTGCTCCACCTGGCTGCGCACCGAGTCCGCAATCGCGTCGACGTAGCGGTCGCCGTACTCCATGTGCCCCACCGCCCAGTTGTTGCCCGCACCGCTGACGTCCGAGACGAAGAAGTTCGAGTCGAAGATGTCCTTGAGCGGGCCGCGCAGCATCGCGTGCAGCACGCCCTGCTCCATGTCCACCGCCACGCACCGCGCCTTGAGCTTGCCCGGATGGTTGACGTCCTCCAGGAAGACGGCGTCGCGGGCCTCGGGGTACTGCGGGTAGGCCCTGTGCTCCTGCAGCATCACGTCGAACCAGCGCTGGCCCAGCTGGTTGCCGCACTGGCCCACCTGCACCGTCACAATCTCGCGTGGCATCGCTGGCGCGTGCCGCACGAGTGCGCAAGAAGAAGAAAAAAGGGGAATCTTCTGTGTGCGTGTGTGTGCGTGTGTGAACGTAACAGGGAGGAGGAGGTGAGGGAGGGGAACGCGGTGCTTCACAGACCGCACGATCTACTCTACTGGCGCACACCGGCACGAGTGATGCTGTCGCCCGGCTCCGTCACCTGCTCTCTATGAAGATGACCAGGGCGGGGATGTGCCCCGGTGCGTGAGGTTGAGTGAGAGAGGGCAGCACCGAAGAGGACAGAGGTCTATGAGGGTGTGTTTGCCTGCCACTGCCGCTGACGACGGAGTTGACTAGGTGTGTGCTCCGCAGCGTGGAAGAGAACGTGTGCACAGATGGGAAGAAGGAGTCGTTCAAAGGGCACACTGATGACGGAGAAGAAGACCTCGCTTACCAAACGGCCCATTTGTGATTTCGTTCGTCACGTGCAGCCCCAGCCCCTCATGCCACCGAGCAGCTGGCTGCCTTCCCTCTGAGTGCTGCCGCTTACGGCAGAGGCCATAACCCCCCACCCCTCAGGCATTGGCGCCAGCCGACTCATCCGTGAAAACCAGGAGAAGGAGCGAGGTGTGCGAGTGTGTGTGTGTGTGTGTGTGTGTGTGTGTGCGTGTGTGCGTGTGCAAGCAACACCACCGTCGGACAACCCTCCCCCCTTCGCCCTCATCAGCGTGTGTCAGGTCTCCCTCTTTTCGTGTGGTTTGTGTCGTGCGCGTTGCGGCGGCGGCTACAGAAGGTCGTCACGCAGCAGTGCATCCCGCTGCCGCCGTACCACGCGCAGTGCGTGTCGGATGCGCTGCTCCCGCTCCGCCAAGGTCGACTCCGCCATGGCGAAGCGCCCCAGCAGACGATGGAGCTCCGCCGCTGCAGGGCCGCCACGACTACCCGCACCGCCGCTGTGGATGACGGCCTCGTCCTCCGCCTCCGCCTCCGCCTCCGCCTCCGCCTCCTCACCATCGCTGCTGCTGTTGTTGCCGCTCGATGGGCGGAAGTGCGTTCCATGCGAGCCACGACGTCCAGCAGCACTCGCGACGCCCCGACGGCCCCCTCCACCACCCCGGCCACGGTGCACGAGAATGGATGCTGCTGCCGGGGCGCGTGCCGAGGCGGCCCGCTTTACCGCTTGCTGCACTTGCGCGTGTTTCTCGCGGAGTTGCCGCTGCTGCTCCTGCAGCTGCTGCAGGGCCGCGTGCAGCGTGGAGGCCTGATCGGTCAGCGTGTCCATGAGCTGCTTCTCAGCCGACGCATGGGAGGAGGCCAGCGATGCACTCCGCCGACTTGTGCTGCAACTCGACGAGACAGCCGGCCCAGCGGCGTCATCCCGCTCGCGAGCCTCACTGGCATCGCCGTCCCTGTAGCGGTCGTGGCGGGAGTGCCGGGCCGCGCGAAGAGCCTCCGGCGACGGCGAGGGTGGGCTGCGGTAGCGCTGCGTGTGGTGTGTTTCAGTCGTGTGAGGCGAAGACGCAGAGTCCGCGCGTGAAGTGGCCGTTGAACTCCTGCTGCGCCGCTGCTGCTGCTGCATCCCCCGCGCAAGTGCCCTGCCGCTCTCCCCCACCTTCGCTCTGATCGGGGAAGAGGACGTCGATGATGTGCCTTCGCTGGTGCTGCCGCTGCCGCCGAGACTGTCGCTGTCGCCGTCGTTGCTCGTGCGAGTGATGGGTGACGTGGCGCTGTCCACCCGACGGTGTTGCGGCGGCGTGGTCGCCTGCGCGTGCGGCCGTGCAGGCGGGGAAGCCGTGCCTGCGTCTCGCTCCGACGAGGAGCGCGGCAGCTTGCTCGCCGAGTAGGCCACTGGGGCACACGGCGAGGTGTCGTAGTCGTGATAGACGCTCTCTGGGGACTCTGCGCCGCGGTAGCGCCCACCACGGCCTGCGATCTGCTCGTCACGGAGCGCGCTGCCGTCATGACGCGTGCGCGTGCTCGGAGGGCTCGGCCGCACGGATGCCGTCTCCCGTTGATCGACGCCTTCGTGAGAGGCGCCGCGCGGTGACGGCGATGTGCCGTCGTGCAGCTCGACGTGCTCGCCCCACCGACCCGGTGGCGCTGCGGCGGCACGACTTGGCACCTCTTCCCCACTGCGTCGCCGCAGGTCGCCGCGCTCGTTCTCAGCCTCGGCACCCCACGCGTGCGCACCGCTCCCCTGCGCTGCCCCGATCGCCGCACTGCGGTTCTGGAGAAGGCGCCGCGCGTTCTCGAGCACCTGCGCGGCTCGCAGCGACGAGCACGCCGCGGCAGGGGACCGCGGGCCGTCATCGCTGCGGTGCACGTGGGGGTGGGTGTAACTTGTGGGGACGCCGCGGCGAGCCTCATCAGCGTGGCCACCGCCGTGACTGGAGATCGCGGCGTAGTACTGAGAGGTCGCGTTGGGTGCTGCACGCGATGACGAGGCGGGACGGGCCTCAGTTGTTGAGATGGGGCTGGTGCTGTACGGGTGGCGGTGCAGCTCAGCAGACGCCGCTGGTGGTACCACGCCACGCGGCGCTGTTGTGTGCGAGTGGAGCCGCGGCGCGGATGCCCCGTCCACGCCTTTGGCCAGGCTGGCATCGGGCAGCGGCCGCAACGGGGGTGGCGGCGTCAGGGCAGGCACGGCTGCCGTTGCCGTGGGGGCCGCGGGTGACGTCGCGGTCGTGCTGCTCCCCGGAGGTGCCGGCGGCCCCTGTCGCAGGAGGTCAAAGATGGAAGCCCGCTTCTGCCGAATCCACGGCGATCGCGCTGATGCTGCACTCGAGAGATGCCGGAGCGCGACGCCGATGCAGCCGCTGCCGCCGTTGTTGTCGTCGTCGAAGTACTTAGCATCCTGCGAGCCTTCCCGCCACACGCCGCCCGGACTCGCGCCGTCACTCGCCGCCGTGTTGAGCCATGGAGCTTGTGGCGAGTGACGAGCAGCGTGAGCCGCCCTGTGTCCTTCCCCGCCACGCGGCTGCACGCTCCCGCCGCGTGAACGCGTTGCTTCTCGCCAGCCCAGCTGGCGGTCCACGAGGTACGCCATGGCCGCCGCCTCCGCCTCGGCCCCGGCGTCGTCCCCAAGATCCACCTCCTCCTCCCCCGCGTCCTCGGCATCGTCCGCGTTGCGGGACGGGCCGAACACGAAGGCGTCCCGCAACGAGAGGACGCGCCGCCGCCGCTGCGGTGCGGCGGTCTCGTCGCTGCGTCTCCTGCCCTCCACCGCGGTGTCGAGCATCTCAGCCACCCAGAGCCGCTTCTTCAGTGTCAAGGTCTGCTGCTCGAGCCGCGCCGCTCGCGCCTCCGCCTCGACCAGCTGACCTTGCAGAGCTGCAGTGGACCGCGGCGCAGCCGGTGGCGCTGATGGCGGAGGCGGGACGGGCGCCGCTGTCTGAGCTGCCGCAGTGCGCCGTCCCCGTGCCGCAGTCTCCTGGTCCCCTGCACTTCCTTCGTCAGCTCGCTGAGCTGCAGCGTGTCGCTCTTCGTGCATCTCCCCCGTCTGCACCCCCTCTGAACGTGTGCGGCTGCTGGTGCGGCTGTGGCTGCTCTGACTGCGGCTGGCCACCACCGCCGACGCGGTCGACGCAATCTCAGCGAGGGTGTGGCGGATGTCCTGGTGCATCCGGTGCAGCGTGTGCCGCTGCTCGGCGCGCAGCGCGGTCAGCTCGACTTGCACCGCCTCGTGCAACGAGACCTCCAGCGACGCAACCGATTCGGTGTCTGCTGCCGCTGCTGCGGTGGTGGTGGCGGCGGCGACTCGTGAGGATCGCTGTCTTGTCGTGGTCGTGGTGGCTGCCAGTTCGAGCCGCTCCTGCGTCGCGCCGAGTTCCGCCTCGATTTCATCGAGCCCGAGTGGTGCGGGGCTGAACGTCTTCTCCCACACGTGCGCCGCACTTGCGCGCGCCGTTGGCGACTCTGCTGCTAGCTCACAGGTGCGTGACTCTGCTGCGTGCGCACGTGAAGTGTAGAAATCGGAGTCCACCTCGCGTGTCGCAGCTGTCGTTGATGAGAGAGTTGGGGGGGCATCGTTGCGGCTGGGCTTCATCGCCTCTCCCGCCGCTGCCGCCGCCTGCACGTCCGCCGGGTCCGGAGGCTCGTGTGATGTGTGCGCTAGCCGCGGCCACAAGACCGCAGGCACCGACGCCGCGCGGCCCACGCTGACATCGCCCCCGAGTCCGTCACTGCTCGAAGAGCCACTGCCACCACGCTCCGAGGCGGTGGCGTGCGTCCGCGTCGGCAGCGGCGACCTCGACTGCAGTGTGACACTCCGCTCGCGCGACGGCATCGGTGGCGACGGCGACGGTGAAGCCGAGGTCGACGCACTGATGCCGCGAGCTGCAGGCTGGACGTCACTGCCGGGGCGTGATGGGTCTCGCTGCTGCTGCTGATGTTGGGCCGGCGGCACGAACACGGCAGCCCGGTCGCTGTCCACTGCAGCGGTGGGTGGGCGGACCGCCTCCGCTGCGGTCAAGTCGCCCAGCAGCGAGCGCACGCCGTTGCGGAGGGAGCGGTGCCAGCCAGCGCGTGGTGATGCGCCGGCGTGCATGTCGACTGGCTGCGGCGCGGCCGTGCAGTAGACCACGGGTGAGACAGCCGCCGTGATGCCGCGGTCTTCGAGGGCGCTGGGCGAGGTGTGCAGCGACGCACGCGCCTCGCTCACCTCGCGCGACGGCAACGGCGCCGTGTCACCTGCGTCAACGTCCGAGGTCGCAGTCGCCGGCCGGCGCTGCACCGTCGGCGGCGACACCGACACGGCGGCGGTGGTGGACATGGACGGTGACACGCTCATCGGCGCCAAGTCGAGCACGCCGGGGGATGCCGCGTCTGGTGACTGCGACACAGACCCGCACCCGTTGTGGCTAGTGGAATGGCTCCAGCGAGAACGCCAGTGATGACGGCGAGAGCTCGCCTCGCTCTCCTCTTCAACGGGGCGCGGCCCCGGTGACGCCGGGCTCGCTGCGGCTGTCTGCGAACCGGAGGCAGCAACGGCAGCAGCTGCTGGTGGTGGTGGGGTGAGCGGCGAGACGGCGTCTGCCCACGCGATGCTGCCGTCGCGGGTGTTGTCCTCGTCCTCGTCCTCGTTGTCGTTGCCGTGCAGCAGTGGCGAGCGGACGCGGGTGGCCGCAGGTGAGGGAGTGTGCGTTGCGGAGCTGATCGAGTGATGCGGTGGAGACGGTTCTGCATGAAAAGCCGCTGACAGCCCCGTGTCCGCCTCTGCGGGATCGAGTCTCGCGCGATTCGTTGGTTTCCATGCACCAGACGGTGCAGCCGCGTTGACGTTGACGACATCGCGCTGGCGGAGTCGCTCGTGCACGGAGAGCTCGGTACCACTTGCCGTGCGCGGAGCGGGGCTGCACAAGGCTTGCAACGCCGCCTGCAGCAGCTGCGCAACGTGCCGTGTGGCCTGCGCTACCTCGACGATTTGGCAGATGTACGATTCGAACTCGTGGCACCGCGTCCTCTGCTGACCGGCCTCACCGTGAACGCGGGTTCTTTTCTCCGGCTTACGCGTGGGAGCACTCGACGCCGCTTGATCGTGCTGCCACTGGGCGAGCTGCACGTCGATGGCACGGACGGCATCGCCATGCAGCTGCAGGAAGCTGTCCAGCTCATCGCGGACGCGCAGCACCTGTTCGTAGCGCTGGCGCAACAGGGTGGGCTGCCGCTGATGCTGGTGGTGTCCTGCATTGGGCTGCTCCTGCATGAGTGCGTCGACGTCACCAGTCTCGCCGTTCGACGCCTTCCACGCCCAGTAGGCATCGAAGGTGGAGAGGAGCTCCGCGAGGGACGGGAGGCAACGCGCTGCCGCAAAGCGGGTCGCCTCCTCGTGGAGAACGCGCAGGCGACCCACTCGCTGCGCCACCGACTCCTCGGCCGCCGATGATGACGACGGCGGACACGAATTCGCTGCCGCGCTCGTCGTGTCAAACTCGTGCGTGCGATCGGAGCGACTCGAGCCGGTCGACAGCCTCTCTGTCCCCCGTCGCAGCGCTGGATGCACGTTCTCCGCGTTGTGCTGGACAGACGCGGGTGTCGACAGATGTGGCGACGCAGGCTGATGCTCGTGGACGGCACCCACCACGTCACTGGACCCTTTGTCTGTCTTGAGAGAAGTCAGGCGCAGCGCAGCGCGAATAGCCTGGGCGAGATCGACCTGCTCGCCAAGCAGCTCCAACAGCTGATCCACGTGTGCGCGGCACACGCGATGGGGATCACGGCTTGACGAGGGAGTCCGCCGCGCCAGCAGAGAAGGACGAACGCGCGCGTCGGCGGCGCTCGCTGGCGATGGCGCTGCTGCCGCCACCGTCAACAACGTGGAGGAGCCCGCCAGCGTTGGCAAAGCCGCTGTAGCGTGCCCGCGCAGAGACGCGGAGGTCCCGACTGGGGACATGCGCGGCAGACCCGCGCTGTTCATGGGGTGCTGAGCGTGGTGCTTCCTTTGCTCTGTGCTCTCAAAGCTCGAACAGTAAAGAAGAACGGTTGCAGATCTACTTGTATGTGGGGAGGATGTATGTGTTTGTATGTATGTATGTGTTTGTGTGTGTGTGTGTATGTATGTGTGTGTGTGTTTGTAGTCGAGTCGTAACGCGCACGCCTTCCCGCTCTCTATTCGATTGCAGCCCGCTGGGAGGCGAGGCGGGGAGGGGGGAGGAGGGGGCGAAGGGCCGGGAGCCGAACTGGCCGAGGCGCCTCAGCGGCTGAGGGGACAAAAGGGAAAGGGCGGGCGGAGGTATACAAAAAGGAGGAGCTCAAGGCAGCGTCGTGGCGCACTCAACAAAGGGGGGAAGGCTGGGGGGCGAGCGTGGGGCACTGAAATGCTGCGTGCCAACATGCCTGCCACATCGCGTGCTGATCTCACGCGCGAGGCTTCAGCCGCTGTTGTAGTTTTCGGAGCCGCGACACACGATGTCCGTCCGCTCTCTCTCTCTCGCTCGCTCCTGTCTTTTCCCTGGGTGACGCGCACTGCGTATGAGTTGGCTGTGCTTGCGGGAGGGAGGGAGGGGGGGGCGAGGTATCAACTTCAGGGTGACAGAGCGACTGGGAACTCAGCACTTGGTAGACGTGGAGGGCGTGCACGGCGGACGCCTGCACGAGGAGAGAAGCGGCAGACGGCAGAGGCAAGGTCGAAAAGCAAAGCGGGTGACCGGGGGGAGGCGAGGTGCATCAGGTGTGGCTGTTGCAGTGTGGCCGCCGCACTGACACACACACACAAGTTTCCTCACTCCACCGCCATCTTTGCCTTGAGCTCGCGAATTTCCATCATCAGCTTCTCCGCCCGGATGGCGTCGCGCTCATGGGCGTACCAGTAGTTGTACTCCTGGTCGAGCTGGCCCGCCTGGAGCGACTCCACCGACATGACAGCGCTGAGCCGGTGCGGCGCGTTGTCGTCCTGCATGCTCTCGAGGTTGACGAGGGCCTGCCGCCGGTGCATGCGCTCCATCTCCGCGTAGTACCGCACGGCCTTCTGCCGCAGCTCCACATGCGGACCCTCACGCTGCCGCTCGTAGTACTCGGAGATGTGGTAGCGCAGGGGAAAGACAAGGGCGACGCCGATGCAGGCCAGGAGCGGCATGTACGCCATCGGCGTCGTGGCCATGAAGCCCAACGGCGAGTACCATGGCCGCTGCACGTAGCGCACCATCTTCGAACTAGAACCTAAAAGAGAGAAGGGAGAGAGAGTGTGTATGTGTGTGAGGGAGGGGGGGGGTAGAGTGCGCACGTAAAGCGGGTTGGGCTCTGCGATTACACCGGGGGAGAAGGACGCTCGTCAGGCCGAAGCTTGATCGGCTGCGTGGGCTACTGCTATAAATACGTGATACTGCTACTAGGAGGAAGGACGTGCAGGGGGGAGGGTGGCGGAGGTGGATCGCTATTCGATGAAGCAGTGGGGAGGGGAGGGAGGAGGGGGGGCTATCCTAGAGGCTGATACAGGGAGTTCCTCTGAGTGACACAGGCACCCGTTTTCTCTTCTACACAGAGTGTGTGCGTGTGGTGGGGTGGGTGGGTTGCGTGATGGAGTGTCGGGAGGCGGGGGAGGGCGGTGGCGGTGATGACGTGCTACAACCACGACCTGTGCGTGTGGTGGGTGGGTGGGTGTGTGTGTGTGTGATGAAGGGGGGAGGGGGGCGGTAGCAGCGCACCGTGCATGGTGATCATGTGAAGCCGGGCGTAAAGGAAGCCGGAGAGGTGTGCAAGCGGAGTAGGTGAAGGGGCACGGATGCACGGTTGAGACGACTGGACAGCTTCTGCCGAGGAGTACATCAGCCACGACGACAAAAGGGGGTTTGTGGGGTGGTCGGCGTGGGGCACTGCCTTCACCCTCCGCTCCCCTTTTTCCCCTTACTATCACCGCGGCCCCGCCAGAGGCACGCGCACCGACACCGGCGTCTTCCTCGCCAGCGTGGCGGCAGTCGTGAAGTGCGTGTGGGTGTGGGTGTGTGCGTGTGCTCGTCATGTGTTTTGGTCACGAGAGAGAGAGAGAGCACACAACCCCCCCACCCCCCTCCTGCCGCCGCGTGCTTCTCCTCGAACCTCATCCGAGCATCGCGACACGACCGAGGCACGTCGATGGCTACCAAGATGGAGGTCGAGAACGCAGGACGCACTGCAGCCCCTTCTCCAGCCCGCGTCCCCACCAGTTCCTCCTCACTCGTTTTGTCCGCTTTCTTGTGTGGGTGAGCTTGTTGATTGAGAAGGCGAGTAGCAATCGTGTTGGCCAACATTCTATAGCACACACACACAAACACAACGCATGCGTGCCACCCGCACCTCTCCCCCCCCCCTCTCCCTCTCCCGTCCCCCGGAACGACCGCGACACAAGTAGGGGTGGAGAGTCGAGGAAGAAGAGGAAGGAGGAAAGAGTGAGGCGAGGAGGACGCGGGGGCATGCAGGCAGCACCAGCACCACGCCTCCTTGCCGCACTCCACAAAACTTGTTCCCTTCTTCGCTTGCTCCGTCAGAGGGGAGTGGGGGAGGGGGGCAGCGGGTAGGCACCAACACCACCACCACCACCCCTCGAGCACACCAGCTGGGGTCGGGGTAGACACGTTCCCCGCCCCCCCCCTCGGGCGCGATCTGAGAAAAGGGACACAAGGAGTGCGGGGGTTGGAGAACAAACTCAAGAAGAGGGGTGGCCAGCAGCAGCACTCACCGCGGCCGCTTCAGACGCCCCCACCCCCACCCCACGTCGATACCGCACCCCACCCCTGAAGGCGGAGAGGACAGACAACGGACCCGCACGCAGCTGCGACACGCTTGTGTAGTCGTGTCGGTGCGGCAGTCATGCGCGGACGACGGGGGGGGAACGGAGGGCAGGGGCTGCGTTCACAGGCAGCATTGGTAAAGATAGAGAAGGCGGCGGAGAAGGAGGGCGACGGGTTGATCGGGTGGAGGTGGGGTGGAGAGGAGGAGGAGGAGCACAGAGGGCCTTCTTTACATGGGAAAGACTACATCAGTACTCGAGAGAGCACACATACACACATACACAAGCACACACACATGCAGACAGAGAAGCACACAAAGGAAAGGGGGGAGAGAGAGAGAGACAGGACGCGTCGTGGACTAGTAGGAACCGAGAGCGACCCAGAAGAAGAGAAGAGCAACACACAAACACACGCAACAGGGGTGCACATCGCCACAAAGCAGAAGCCGCGTGCGCAGGCGCACGTACACAGACACACAAAGAGATAGACGGCGAGACGCACAGCTTCACACAACTCAAACCCTTTTCGTTCGTACCCGCTTCTCTAAACCTTGAAGTTCGGGTTGGCCGCGGCGCCGCACCACGGGCAGCGCTTCGCCGTCAGCACGAACTTGTTCCAGTCCGCCTGGTTCGCAGGCCGCTGGCACTGCCCACACTTGGTGAGCCCGCCGCCAATCACCGGGTAGCCGGTCACGGCGCACGACGGGAACATCTTGCCCGTGTGCGGCGACTTCACCGAGCCCGCAAACATCGGCTCGCCGTTCTCGGGGTCGCTCACCATGGGCAGCGTGCGGTTCTCGGAGGCGGCGGTGTTGTCGATGGACACGGTCAGCACCCAGTTGTTCACCTCCTCCATCACCGACGCCGGCACCGTCGGCTCCTTCGGCAGCCGGTACACCTTGGGGAAGTCGGTCGCGTCGAAGTCTGTGTTGTCGATGCCGGTGCTGTCGGCATCGCCGTCGTCGATGCGCTCGGTGATGTCGAGGGCGCGGTTGAGGTACAGGAACGCGACATCCTGCATCCCCTCCAGGCCCGACCGCTTCGCCGCCATGCCGGCGTCGTAGAAGGCCTTGTCGGGCGACACATGCGGAATCCAGCGGGGCAGGCCGAGCATGAGCTGCACGGCGAGGTCGGGCATGTTCAGCTCCGTCTCCATGCGGTGCGACATGTAGTAGATGTGCACCACCGACGCGTACGCCGTCGCCTTGGCGATGTCCTCGGTCTTCTGGCCCGACCGCGACATGCCGTCGAGCACCTTCACGAGCCCGTCGTGCAGCGGCGGCAGAAGCGGCGCCAGCGCCTCGTCGGGCGGGAGCAGCGGGATGACCCGCTGCGCGACGGACAGCCACGTCTCGTAGAAGCGGAAGTCGTCGGGGTCGAGCGGGTTCTTGCTGAGCGCCTCGAGGCACTGCACCGTCTCGCCCTGGCGCAGGAGGTGCTGCACCTGCAGGCCCGCGACGTACTGCACCTCCTCCGCGGACTTCTGCGCGGCCATGCGCAGCGCGTTGGTGAAGTCGGCCTTGCCGATGTACGCCTTCATGGCCGCCTCGGGGTCCATCTCCTCCACCACCTTGGCGTCCCGCATCGAGCCGCCCGCAATGCTGTCCTGGACAATTGCACGCTTGACGTAGTCCTCCAGCTCCGGGCTGACGCGCTTCGCCAGCGTCTCGGCGAGGTCGAACTTGCGGGCCTGCACGTACATGTTGATGGCCGCCTTGTAGTCCTCGCAGTCCTCGAGGCACTTGCCCGCCTCCACGTACCGCTGCGCCGCCTTGAGCTTGTCCGTCGCGCTGCGGAGCACCTCCTTGAGAAGGTTGCGCGCGTGCTTCTGCGCCACCTTCACCGCGCGCACCCACAGGTTCGCCAGGGTCGCCGGATCCGGCACGGTCTCCGGGGTCGCGCCGAGGTACGTGTCGATGGCGAGCTGGAACTCGTTGTTCTCCTCCAACACTGCGCCCGCCTTCTGTGGATCGTTGGAGTTGAGGGCCATGCGCTTCGCCACGTCGCCCTGCATCTCCGGGCAGTACTCCTTCGCAACCCGCTGCGCCTCGTGGAACATCTTCGTGTCCACGTACATCTTCAGCAGCGTCTCCGGGGCGCTGGCGCGCAGGAAGAGGGCCTCCGCCTCCTTGTAGTTGCCCTGCTGGAAGCACACCCGCCCGTTGGCCGCACACACGTTCGCCACCGCCGAGGGGTCGTGATTCTCGGCGACCCGCATGGCACCGGTGAAGTCGTGCTGATGCACGTACATGTCGATCGCCTCGCGCGGCTTGCCGGACTTGATGAAGGCGTCCTCGGCCATGCGGAAGTCACCCTGGTCCTCGTAGTGCATCGCGTACTTGAGGTACACGTACGGCACCTTCGCCGGCTGGGCCAGCTGCGCCCACTGCAGCGCAAGGTCGAACTTGCCGCCCTCGAGCGCGGCGTCGATGCCGGCCTCGACGAGGTTGAATTTCCCGAGCAGCCGCACACCCTCCTCGCCGTCCATCACAGTGGCGCGCGAGACGACCACCTGCTTCGCGGCGTTGGCGCCGCCGTGCACCTTCGCCACCCGCACGGCGTCGTCCCAGAGGTCGCGGTCGCGGTACATCGACACGGCGCGACTCCAGTCCTTGCCGGCGATGAAGTGCGTCTCGGCCGACTTGAGGTTGCCCTCCTTCTGGAACTGCGTGGCCAGGGCGAGGTGGGTCTGCAGCACGTAGCCGGAGCGGTAGGCCTGGACGAGCCGCATCATGTTCGTGTAGTCGCGGTTCTTGCGGTACATCATAATCGCGCCGTCGGCGTCGTTGACCTTGAGGTAGATGCGCTCCGCTGCCGCGTAGTCGCCCTTCGTCTCGAGCTGCTTCGCCTGGCTGACGAAGAGCTCGACGAGCTTGTCCTGCTCGAGGTGGCGCTGGGCGACGCGGTACATGTGGTCCGTCATGCCGGCACGCGAGTACATGTCGACGGCGTCGCTGACGGCGCCGGACTTGATGTAGAACTTCTCGGCCTCGGCGTACTGATGCACCTCCTCGTAGTGGTGGGCGATGCGCTGGTAGGCGCTCTTCGTCGCCGCGTCCACCGGCGCCGCCGGCGCCGCCGCCCCTGCACCAGTGCCGCCCCCGCTCTGCGTCTCCAGGATGGCGGCCGCCTTGGCCCACTGCCGCGAGTCGAGCGCCGCCTTCACCGCCTTGCCGTACTTGCCGGCCTCGTTGTAGTGGTTGATGGCCTGATCGACGTGCTTCTGCGAGACGAGGTAGTCGCCCCACGCCTCCTCCAGCGGCACCACCTGCTGCGGCGCGGCCGTCTTGGCGTAGTCGACGGCGCGGCTGAAGGCGTGGCCGCGCTTGTACGCGTCGATCGCGCGGTCCGTCATGTGCAGCTTGTCGAAGAAGTCGCCGGCCGCCTCGAAGACTTGGGCCTTGAAGAGCGCCGCTGCGACCGCCTCGAGCAGCTGCTGCTCCGGCTTCAGGTTGTTCACCGACACCACCTGCGCGGCCCGCGCCGGGGTGCCGCCGCGCAGGTACAGGTTGATGGCATCGATGTGCTTGCCGTCCTTCTCCCGCATCTCGCCGGCAGTCTCGTACTGGCGCGTCTCCATGAGCCACGCGAAGTAGCGGGCGCGGCGGTTCGCCACGTCGTCCAGCCCGCGCGCCTCGGCGATCGCGAGGCTCTCGTCGTAGCGGTTCATCTCCTCCCACATCCGCATGGCGTCCTCGATGCGGCCGTTCTCCAGATAGAGCTGCTCGGCTCGCTTGAAGTCGCGGTTCATCATGTACAGCTCGGCCAGCACCGTGTAGTGCTCGTAGCCGCTCGTCGCGCCGGCGCTGTCGGCCCGCGCCTTGGCCGCGAGCTGGCGGATGCGCTGGAGGGCGCTCACCTTGGCCACGTCACCCAGCGCAGCGTAGCAGCGCTCCGCGATGAAGAGCTTCATCTCCTGCAGCGCGACCTCGGCCAGCGTGCCCCACATCACCTCCGTCCCGGGCGTCAGCGCGGTCCGCTCGAGCAGATCGCAGGCGCGGTCGAGGTCGCGCTCCTCCATCGCGGCGCGGAACTCGATGAGCGACTCGTCCAGCGCGTAGGCGACGGTGCTGACGCCCTCGTCCACGATGACCTCTGTCTTGCCGTTGCCACGCTCCATGCCCTCGACCTCGCCGCGGATCGGCACAATCGTGACGCGGTCCGGCGACTCGACGCTGTACCAGACGCACAGCTCCAGCCGACTCTGCGCGACCACGACGTCGCTGCGCGGCACCCACTGCACGTAGGTGCAGTAGCTCAGCAGCGTCGTGCGCTGCTGGCTGGCGATGTCGTAGAAGTACAGCTGGTGCTGCTTGTCGCGGAAGAGCAGCCGCGCGGCGCGGTAGTCGAGCTCGAGCCAGTCCAGCTTCGACTCGTGCGGCACCCGCGCAATCGACACGCCGCTCTTCAGGTCGTCGATCTGGATGGTGTGGCGGTCGATCAGGTAGGCGATGACGCAGCGCGAGTTGTCCGCCTCGAGGGCACCCGGGCCGGTCGCCGGTGGGGAGGAGCCGAACGGCGACCCCGACGGCGCCGTGGGCGTCGCCGCCGTCGTGCTCACCTCGCGCCGCGTCCCGCTAACGCTGCCGTTGCCACCCGCCGCGCCGCCGGCCCCCGCCTCGCTGGCGATAGAATTGAAGACGCGGACGCTGATGCGGTGGGAGTTGCGCTCCTCCGTGCGGCACGTGCCGAGGATCATGTTCTTGCCGTACTCGATCAGGCACAGCTCCCCGACGTTGAAGACCATGCAGATCTGCTCGTTGTCGAACACGAACTTCTCGCGCCCGGTGAGCTGCCACGGCACCTCGCTCAGCTTGTGCGACATCAAGTCGCCCAGCAGCAGCGTCGCCGAGGTGTGGGCGACGAGGTAGCGGTCCTGGTACACGTTCACCTTCTGGATCTCGAAGCCCATGTACGACTGCAGCACGAGCCGCGTGCCACTCGACAGCCGCTTCACAATCACCTGGCTGTGGCTCACGTAGGTGAACTCGTAGGCGCCACGCACGCGGTAGCGCCGCAGGCAGCAGTCGAAGAGGTCCACCGAGCCCGTGACGGTGCCCGTGACGAGGCGGCTGCCATCCCGCTTCCACTGCATCGCGCTGAAGCCCTCGCTGTGCGGCAGGTGCACCACGGCGCCCTCCTCCCACTTGCGCGAGCGGATGTTGAGGTCGAAGACGCGGATCTGCTCGCGCCCGGCGACGGCGACGGCCTGCCCGCTGGGGTTGCACACCCCTGTCGTGAAGCCGCCCACATCCTTGGCGTCGAACGGGATGATCTGCGGCCGCTGGCCACTCTTCGGAGTATAGAAGGCGACCTGGCAGTCCGTGCCGGCCGCGCATATGCTCTCGCCCCACGCCAGCACGTACGGGGCGCAGCTGTGGAGGAAGAGCCGCTTCGCCCCCGCCACCTCCGCGCCGTCCTCGGAGGCCTCGAAGGTGTACTGGTACACCGTGCCGTCGAGGTGCCCGGTGAGGATCTTGGTGTTGTCGCGGCTCGTGCACATCGAGACGGCGGGGTGCTCGTGCGAGTACAGCACGTGCGACTTGTTCGCCTTGAGCATGCCCACCTTCACGCTGCCATCCAGCGTGGCGAAGGCGATGAGCTCGACGCCCTGCGACGACGTGTTCGGCCACGCCACACACGTCACGGGCGACGTCTGCGACAGCTTGTTGCGAATCGCCTTCTTCTCCCCCCACTCGAGCCCGAGGCGGTACACAAAGACGATGCTGTCGGACTGCGCCACGGCGAGGAGGGAGCTGTCGGGCGAGAAGGCCATGCCGGTCACGATGTAGCCGCGCCCGCCCTTGTCTGATGCCGCCTTGGTCGCGAACTTGTCACGCCGCTCACCCTGTTCATCGAAGAGCTGGATGTGCCGCGTTGCGTCGGCGATGGCGAGGCGCTTGTTGTTGGCCGAGAAGCAGATGGACTGGACACGGGCCATGTCCTGCTGGCCCTTCATAATGTTCTGGTAGAACTGAACCTGCATCTTGCCAGAACTCTACGCCACCGCGCGCGGAAAGAGAGGAGAAAGAGAAAGAAAGAGTGGTGGTGGTCGTTGTCGTCGTGATGCAAACCGGGGGGAGGGGCCCGAACGGCAGAGGTGCCCTGCTAGTGACGCACTCGCGCGGGTCGCGGTATCCACACACGCAAACACACGCACACACAGACAGACAGACAGACAGACGCGCACACGCACCGAGGGAGCGAAGCACTAACCTTCAAAGAAGAAGATACAGGCGGGGAAGATAGTCGAGAACCCGACTATGAAGCGGTAGGCCGGGGGGGAGGTGAGAGACGGTGATGGCGTGGGAAGTGGCGAGGCGGAGGCGTGCGCCAGTGCAGGTGCGGATTGGCGGGTGGGTGGCGGGGTGGAGCAGGAAGCGGGCAGAGAGCGAGAGAGAGGCGGCATGCGTGGTTCGCACGGCACGCGGACGTTGACGAGTTCACGCTGCCTCTTGAGGCACCGAGATGGAAAGAAGCGAGCGAAAAGCGACTCGCGCAGACAGCGAAGCGTGTGTGCGCCACCTCACACACACTCTCGCCACACCGAGTTTCATTTCAGGCTCGAGTTGTGAGACGTTTGCTGACGCGCAGCAGTGCCACACGGGTGCGTTGAGCTTCATGCGCGTGTGTGTGTGTGTGTGTGCTTGTGTGATGATATTAGCCGTCCTCGGGCTGTGGGGCAACCCCCGTCCGCTTCGACGTGGCAGCGAGCAAGAGCGTTTGTGCGTGTCTCTTTGTGTACAGCTGGGAACGATGGGGGAGCGGCACGATTCGCAATGCACCCTGCGCCACCGCTCCGCGTCTGCAAGAGCACAGGCCGCCCTAGACGCTGAAGACGGTTTCGTCGTCGTTAGACGGTTCCTCTGCGACGTGCGATGCAGCTCCTGCCTCGGCTGGGCTCGGCGACGCGGGCCCGAGAGCACCAGCAGCGGCAGCAGGACCGCCTGGTGCGTCCACGTTGGAGGCCCGCGCTGGTTCCTCGTACCCCGTGAGCGCCCCGAGCAGCACCTGGCGGAGTACTCGCATCGACACCTCCGCATCCGGCGTGGACAGCTCGAAGACGGGCGGCACGCCGGCCGTCGCGTTGCCCACCACGAGGCGGTTTAGGAACACCTGGTCCATGCAGCTGCGCCGCACCGCGAAGGCGAGCACGGCAGCGTCCGTGGCTCTCTTGCGGCTCACCGTGTTGTACAGCACCAGCCGGCCCCTGCGAGCCGCCGACCTCGCTGGCACCTCCGCGGAGGGGGAGGGGGGCGGCGCAGCGGGGGTCTCGCTCGAAGCGCGAACCCGTGCTGCCGCTCTCGCAGCCACTCGCACGGCACGCCGATGCCGCCGCCGCCGCTGCTGCGCGTGGGCCGGCACGAGGATCGGGAAGAGTTCATTCCTGTCTGTCGCGTGCCCAAAGAGCCGCTCGATCCAGCGAATGTGTGCGACCTGCTCGTCCGAGACGGCGAGCAGCAGCGACGAGAGCAGCCGTCCCGTCCACCACTCGCGGCCGTAGTGGAGGAGCAGCTCCTCGCCGGCCCGCAGGTCGCGCAGCGGCACGAGGCAAAGCAGCCCAGTCGCGGCATCCACGCTCAGCGTGATGTTGGCCTTCTGCTTCAGCGCCTCGTACAGGGCCTCCGCGGCGGCGTACAGCTCCTGCTCCGACAGGCGGCGCTGCGACACGGCTGGGTCGGCGCGGAGGGCCGCCAGCAGCGTGTCCCGCTGGTCTGCCGCGTCGGTGTCGCCGCTGCTTTCGTACACGGTCATGCGCTGCCGGTGGTCGCGCCAGTACTCGGGGCTGGCGAGGTCGTCGGCAGGCGGCAGCGGCCACGCCACGCCGTCGTTGATCTCGAAGAGGTGCTCTTCGGTGATGAGAGGCGGCACCGTCTTGAGCCGCGGCGGCGGTGATGACTGCAGGTCGCGTGCAGGCGGCACCGACGGCGGCGTGAGAGGCGCTCCCTCGTCGGGCCCAGCCCGGGCTGGCACCGTCGCAGCCTCCATACCATTGCCGTCGTCATCATCGTCATCATCGGCATCCTCCTCTTCAACCTCGTCCACCTCACGCTGCTGCTGCTGTTCGCGCGCTGCCGCCTCCTCCGCCGCGAGCCGCTGCAGCTGCGCCTCGGTGAGCTCCTCGCCGCTGTCCAGTGCCGCCTCCAGCTGGGCGATGCCGGAAGACTCCGCCAACACCGAAGACGCTGCGGCCGCGCTCGCCACCGTCTCCGCCGTATCACCCCCGCCGGTCTCCGCATGGGTGGGGGCCTTGCGGGGTGGCCGTGCCAGGTAGCGGTGGTGGTGCCGCGCACACCACGCCTGCAGCCCGGCCACGTCGGGGCAGCGCGGCGCCGCGGTGCTGGGCGCGATGAGGTACCAGCCGTGCTCCGTCGCTGCCGTGAGGTAGCCGGCGCTGCTGAACATGTGCCGCAGCGCCAGAAAGCGACGCAGCGAGACGCGGTGGCGTGGCGCAAAGGCGAGGTTGAGCACGAGCGGGGGTGCAAGCGGAGCGCCCGCTGATGTGGTGGTGGTGGAAGAGGTGTCGACATCGGTGGTGGCGGACGGTGCGCTCGATGCTGCGTCCCCGCAGGCAGCAGCGGGCAACACCTCGATGGGGTGGAACTTCTTTACGGGTCGCGTAAGGAACACGCCGCGCAGGCCGGGGAGGCGGTCGCTGGGGCCGACGCGAGTGACGATGTCCGCCTGTCGCATCTCGCCGAAGAGACCGGACGATGCCTCGGAGTGGGAGGTGAAGCTGCTGCTGCCGCTGCTGTTGCTGCCGCCGCTGCTCGGGGAAGAGACGCAGTGCCTCAGCGGCCACACGAGACCCGCCGCACTCCCGCCGCACGCGAGGGCGACGACGCGGTGCAGCCGCAAGCCCATTCCCTTTTTCGGGTGCAGACCAGGGGCGGAAGTGTGAGAAGGCTCAAAGCGGTGAGGACAAAAAAGTTTGCAACACCGCGGTGGCAGAGACGCCTGTGCACCGGCTGTGATGTGTGTGTGTGTGTGTGTGTGACGTGACGTGGGTGGTTAGTGCGGCGCGCGTGGGGGGAAGGGGGGGGGCGAGACGAGGAAGGCAGAAGAAGAAGACGTGGAGGTGGGGCGCATGGGGGCCAGTGGAGAAGAAGAGCACGCGCATCTCAGCAGACGACTCCGCGTCTCGCCCGCCCTGCGGAGCGTCTTACAAGGCACGTGCACCGCATCCGCAGCAGCGCTTCTCCAGAGTCTTTTTTTTGCTGCTGTGCCAAGGCACGCGCCGCAACACGCGGTTCACGATCGACAAGGCGACCCCTGAAGCTGCGGGCGCTACGTCATGCGTGCATCGGTACTCTTTGTTTACAGAACCGTCCCTGCGTGCTACTTCGCCGCTCACATGTTGTGTTGATCGCCTCTTTTCCGTTGTAGTGACCTCCCGCTCGATGCAGTGTCTTGTCGTGCCGTGTGCCTGTACAGGAGACAGCAGAGGCACTGAGAAAAGGGAGGTCGGTGGAGGGGGGAGGGGGGTGACGAAGCGCAGCGTGCGGCCCCGGGTGGTGGTGGTGGTGGTGGGCAGCTAAAACCAGATGAAGTGGGAGAAGCGGCGGGCGGGGGAGGGGGGGGGGGCCAGCGGCGGTGGCGGAAGAATGCAGGGTCGCCGCCGCACGCGTGCGCGCGCAACCGCCTGTACATCTAAAGCAAAAGAAGCAAAGAAGGGGGCAAATGAGGGTTGGGCAACGTGAGGGTGGGCGGAGGCGGTAGAAGGCGGTCTTGGGGCTCCTCCACCCCCCCCTCCGCCTCGCACCCACCACCCCCAACCCCCGCGGCGCTGAGTCCCCGTCAAGTCTAGCAGTACTCAAACGTCCAGCAACGCAGCAGTCTTGTGTTCGTTGATTCTTCTCTGTGCGTGTGTGTGTTCACTCGGCGAAGTGGTGGTACGCGTGCTCGTTGGCGTAGGCGAGCTGGAGCTTCCGCTGCAGGCGGCGCTCATAGAGAGAGATGTGGTGGTGGCTGGGCGGCACTGGCGAGCGCGGTGTCTGCTGCGGCTGCGACTGCTGCCGCGCGTCGGCCGCTGCTCCACCCATCTCCGCGCAGCCGTCCGGCGTGGCGCGCGGCCGGGGGTTGGGGTGCTGCGGCGTGGGTGACCGGCTGCTGTGGCGCGGCTTTGCGCGAGCCGGCAACGCGGAGCTCGCACGCACGCCCGCTCCGCGCTTCGACATCCTGGACTGCAGCCCGTCGTGCCGATACGGCGTTGTTCGCGACTGCCCCGCGAGTGCTGCGCCGATGTTCGCGTTCCCTGACAGCGTCGGACGCGGCGGATGGTGGGCGCGGGGGTAATGCTGCCCGGTGGCACTGTTGCCTCCGCAGATCACCTGCGCCGCCGCCGAAGCAGCTGCCGAGGAGGAGAGCGGAGCCACCACAAGTACGGAAGGGACGTTGAAGAAGAAGAAGCCACGATTCTGCTCAACGGTGAGCGCCGCCGCCGCCGCCGCCGCTGCGCCACCCGCAGAAGTCGGAGGCGCAGCCGCATCGGTGTCCGCGCTTATGGCGGTGCTGTCGGTAGCGGCGGTGGTGTCGAGGGGGCCCGGCGACGTCGGGGTCATGGACGCCTTCGCGGCCGGCGTCCGCTGCGGTCGGAACGCACGCAGATCGCGTCCGCTGGCGCACACCGAGGCACAGAACCCGTCGGTCCACACGGGGCTTGGCTGGCTGCGATGCTGCCGCGCAGCCCCGGTGCTACCGTCGCATGTGTCGTGGGATGTGCTGAGGAGCATGTGCCGCCGGTGGTGCACCGGCCCCGAGGCAGGGCGGGGCGCGGGGCGGTCTTCGATCGCCATGGGTGTCGCCGCCCTTGTGGCAGTGGCTGCGAGGTGCGTCGCTGCAGCGGTACCGCCCCGCGGCGTGCTGTTCGGGGTGCCGCGGAACGGCACCCCACCGCCTGGACTGGTGGCGGCGCCGGCGGACGAGGCGCGCAACCCCATTGCCGCGGGGTCGCACCATGGCTTGCTCAGCCGCTGCACCAGCGCCTCCTCCTGCTTGCGCGGCAGGGCGGTCGAGAGCACGCCTGTCATCCGGAACATCCCCGTCACGGGCGGTGGCGGCAGCGAGGCGCCGGGGGGGCTGCCAGCTTGGCTGGCTTCAGCGCCGCCGCTGTTGCGGGCAGTGCCGTTCGAGTGCCCCGTCGAGCCCGCGCCGGACGCGGACGCAAAGGAGCTTCGCGCACGGCCGTGGCGCGTGGCGCGGGAGGCCCCCGTGATGACTGTCGGCAGCACACTCGAGGCAGACATGCGCGGCAGCTGTGGTGGCCGCACTGAGGTGCGTGTCTGGTCCATGGGCTTACTGGCCGCCTCGCGCTTACCGTCCCCCGCCTTCGCGCCTTGGCTCGTCGCGAGCTCGTCGGCGGGGTTGTACGTGAGGGCGGCAATCATGTCCGACATCGCGTCCGAGTCGTCGTCGACGCCGTCGCACGTGCCGTCTCCACCGCCACCGTCGCCGAACGTCGCGTTGAGCTCCTTCTTGGACACGAAGCACAGCGCCTTCTGAACGGGCTCGTCCTCATGCTCCACCCGCGCGAAGCACTCGTAGCGGTTGATGGGCACGGTGTGGCGGCGAAGGGTGTCCATGAGCCGCCGCGCCTTCGCCCGGGCCACGACCGACGCGCCGATCTCGTCCAGCGGGCGGGACTCCAGCAGGTGACGGCGGTGGTGGCGCTGCGCCGCCGTCCCCGTGGCGGCTTCGGCGCCGGCCCCACCGGCTGATGCAGGCCTGGCCGCCACGCCGTCGCCTTGCGACTTCGCGGATGTCGTCGGGGGCCGCCCGGTCGGCTTGCCGCCGTTCCACGACGGCTGCTCCTGCCACGCGAGGTCATTCACAGCCTCCGTGGGCCTGCCGGGCCCCGCCCCCGCCGGGGCCGCCTCGTCGAGCACCACGCTGCCCATCAGTACAACGGAGCTGGGCGGGCGGGCCGCGGCGCCGGGTGACGGGCCTCGACCGCTGGCGGGTCGCGAGCGCAGCACCGAGCCCTCCTGCGGCGGCGGCCACACGAAGCTGTCTTCGTCGATGCCGCTGTCCGGGTCCCGTACTGCGGCGGCCGCCGCCGTAGACGACGCAGTGCCCCCCTTCGCACCGGGCCTCGCGCTGCCGCGCTTCCTTGGCCTTTTCTTCTTCTCCGCGTTGGGCGGCGGCACCAGCTCCGGCAGCGCCTCCACCTCGATCTGCAGCCGCTGCAGGATCGCGTCCAGCACGGCGTGCATCAGACCCACACTGCGCAGGTACCGCACAATCGGCACTGGGCACACAGTCGTCATCTCCACGGGGAACAGCCCGGCAAGCGTCATGCACCACGTCGGTAGCACGCGCCACTGGCCCGTGCCGGTGCCGACCGTGGCGACTCGCGAGCGACGCGGGCCGCCGTGGTGGGTCGGGGCGCCGAAGAGGGAGAGTACGTACTGCGGCTGCGACGGGAAGTGCAGGTGATCCACCGACGGCGTCGCGGCAGCCGCGGCATGAGCAGCATCACCGGCGTTCGTTGGCGATGGCGGTGAGGTCATGTCCACCCGCACCTCCTCCAGCTGCCGGTGAAGAAGTCGAACGAACTCGTTCAAGCTCAGCCCGGTCGGGCGCTGCTCCGCCTCCATGGTCAGCGCAATGGTGCGGGCCACGTCGTCGAGGATCGGCTGCGGCGGCAGCTTGTGCCGGCCCTCCTCCCGCAGCTGCTCGACCAGCGCGTACCAGTCCATGTCCGTCAGCAGTGCCGAGGCGGAGGCAAGCGGGGTGTGCATGCACCGCTGGAAAAGCAGCCGCATGCCGGCCAGCGCGGCAGCGGACGGGACGGCGAGGGGTGCGAGGGACGCGGGCGGACTTGACGCAGCGACACCCGCATCGGCTTCGGCGCTGCTAGTCGTGGTCGTCGTGCCGGCGGATGGCTGGCTCGCGCCACCGCTACCGCGCCGCGTGGCGGCCCCTGCCGGGGGGCTGCGTGGCGGACGTGCATCGCCCGGCACGCTGGGGTGCGCTGCCGCGGCTCCGGCCTCCGCGGCGCTCGCTTGTGGTGTCGGCGCCGCTCTGTGAGCTACATCGTTCTGGCCACGCGCAGGCGGTGGGCGCCCACTCGACGACAGCACCGAGGACGTCGAGGCGGACAAGAGCGGCTTCGGTGGGGCGTCAAAGCCGGCCTCGACCGCAGCGCTGGCCCACTCCGCCTCACCTTCGTCTTCCTCGTACTCGAGACGCCGGTCAGTGGAAGCGCTTTGCGGAGCCGCCGCGTGTGTGCCCTGCTGTGGGTGCTGATGCGGCCGCACGCCTGCAGACGGCGTTGGGCTGTCGGCCGCGCCTGCAGCCGCGTGCGTGTTGGACTGACGGCGGCGCTTCTCCTCCTCAGTCACCGCCATCGCGGCGAGCACAACGCTGCTCTCGGACTCGCCGGTGCTGCTCCGCTTCTGCGCCGTCCGCGCAACTGCGGTGGGTGTGCTCGGGTCTGACTGGCACACCGTCTTGGCGAGGGGCGACTCGTTTGCCGGCAAGGCGGTGCCAGCCGTGCGGGGCTCGGCCGTGGGCGACGTTGCCGCCGCCGCCGGCACGGCAGGAGCATCGGCAGGAGCTTCGAGGTGGGCAGACGCCACCGCGGCGGCTACAGCGCTGAGCCACGTCTCGGGGTCAAGCATCACGGCCCCGTCCTCCTCCTCCTCATCCCCCTCCTCCTCCGGCTCCGCACTGGCGTGGTGCGCGTGCGCTTTTTCGCAGACGGTTGCGTGCGCCGCGCCCGTCGCGCACCATGGCAGCGTCTGCAGCATTGCCGCCACCTCGCTGGCGCGGACGCCGCCGCGGTCGATGTACACCTGCAGCGCCGCCTCCACCTGCGCCGGATCGAGAGCGGCAAGCGGGTCGTCAAGCGACGGCCGCGCAGCGGAGGCCGGCTGTTGCGCGGGGCCGGCACTGGCCCTCGCAGAGGCCGCCCTCGTCGAGGACCCCGCGGTGCCCGTGGTAGAGGCGGCAGCCGGTGGTGTGGCGTCCTGCTGCACCCGAGCCGAGACGCTGGAAGACGACAAGGAAGCGCTGTGACTGTCCTCCTCGTCACTCGAGAGCCTTGTGGCCGCTGCCGCAACTCGAGCCGCCGCCGCCGCAGCAGCAGCAGCAGTGGGAGTGGCGGCCGAGCTGGACACCGTGTGGGGTCGCTGCGCCCCCGCAGTGCCGGGGCGTGGACGTCGACGACTGAGGTCCGCCTGGAAGCTCTCCAAGCTGCGGAGCACCCTGTCTGCCCCCAGCCCACTACCCGCGTTGCCCGCCGCCAACACAGCCCCGTCCTTCGCGCTGTCGTGGCCCTCTCTGTCGCCCGCTTCAACTCCCCGGACGTCCTCCCACTCCCACGGCTCCTCTTCGTGTTGTGCCGAGCCTTGACGCGGTGGCGGCGGTGGCACGACGCGGGCGCCGTACTCGAGCGAGGACTGCGCCGTGGGATAGCGGAACGAGAAGTCTTGCAAGACGTGTCGCGCCCCGTTCCGCGTCGGCGCGCCGCTCTCGGCGCTGGGGCCACTCCGGTGGTGCCGGTCGCTGCTGGGCGCGCTGGACGCCATCGCGCTACTTGTGCCGGTGTCGCGGCCGCTGCTGCCGCTGCCGCTTCGGACGTGGCGTGTGCCGTTGTGCATCTCCGGTCGCGGCACCTCCGTGGCGTCGACGGAGCGAGGTGGTGCGCCGCCGCTGAGCACATCGAGCTGGGGCGAGGCGCCGTGGGACGTGCCGCGCGGTGCGCCCGACGAGATGGACGAGTGTGAGCCGGAGAAGAAGAGCGAGCTGCCGATGCCGTCGGAGTGGGGCAGCGAAGGGGACGGGGACGGCATCGGGGCAGTGTGCGGTGGCTGCGATTTCATTCTAGGCGCACAGCTCTGTGTGTGTGTGTGTGTGTGTGTGTTTGGGTGAGTGAGCACCCGTGAAATAAGCTCTGCCGATGTCTCGGAAGCTCGGCACCGGAGTGTGCAGATGGCAGGCAGTCGTGAAACACAACAAGACTAGGAAGAGATAGGGCTCTCTAGCGGCTGCAAGTCGTGCGGGCTGCCGCAAAGCCCAGAATAGTGGGTGCTAGCACACACGCACCTTCAGACGGCAGCCGCTGCACGCAGCGTCAGCGTGCACGGCGCAGCGCACACGCACAAGCACGCACAGAGACAGCGACAGAGAGAGAAGAGGTGCTCCTTGTCCTGCTGGGAGTCACGTGGGGGGTCGGCGCTGACCTTGCCTCGTACCGTTGTTGCCCTCTCGTGCGCTGACGCACGTGCCCCGCCCTGTCGCGCAAGGAGTGTACGAGTGGATGAGTGAGTGGATGTGTGCGTGTGTGCGTATGTGTTTGTGTTGATGCAGGTGCGTCACCTTCACGTACAGAAGTCAGTGCAGTAGAAGGCAGCAGTGGCGCGTGCTGCCGATGCGCCTACCCTGCGCGACTTTGACGAGAGGGGGCGGAGCCACCGGAGCAGCGGCGCGGAGCGAGGAGACACGCTCTTGTACGTAGGTGTGTGTGCGTGTGTGGAGGGGAGGGGCAGGGAGGAAGAGCGTCCATTAGCAGCGGAGAGCACACGAGGTGAACGCGGCTGCACGCGCTTCGTCGATGAGCAGCTGTACTGATGGGGAAAGGCTGGCAAGAAGGCGAAGGCGGGGCAGACAGACAGCATGCTGACTCGCGTGTCAGTATGTGTGTGTGTGTACCTCATCTTCGCGTGAACACCGACGCGCTTTTGCCTTGCTGGACTTCACCACACAGCACGACGCCGGGGCGCATGTGACGCAGCTGCACTGACGATCTCTCCTGCAAGTCCAGTGTGATGCTGATGGATAGCCTCCTCCACGCAACTTGGTAGCTGATGTTAGTTAAGCGTGTTACTCGTGAGCAGAGCGACACCGTCCCTGACGAGACGACGGCGAAGTCCGCCATAACAAAGCGCAGAGAGCAGCGCCGCACAAGAACAGAGGGTAAGCAGCGGTGGCCGTCCGGCGTGGGTGAGGGCACACATCAGCTGGCAGGCTAAAAGACCGACCTACACACACACACACACCCACACACACACACGAGTGCTGCATGAAAGGAAGGGGAGAAGCGGGTGGTGCGGGACAGGTCAAAAGGGGATGACGTTCGCCAAGCTACGCGGCAGTCGCCGGCACATCGACGTCCTGCTCCCCCTCCTCCTCCTCTTCCTCCGCTCCGCTGTCCCCCACGACCGCGGCGCCGTCGCCGTGCAGCAGTTCGCGCAGGGTCACCTTGCGCGCTGCCGCGTCCGCCTTCCCCGCCCGCTCCTCGTCCCGCATCGTCGGCGCCTCCTCCACGCAGAGGGTCTCGCGACGCAACACCACCCCGCGCTGCCGTGCGGCGCAGTCCTTGGCGCACACGTACACTGTGAGGGTCCCGAAGTCGCAGCCGTCGTCCACGTTGCCGCCACTCGAGGTCTTCTGCGTCGCTGCTGCGTCAGACGAGGCCCTCGCGGTTGCCGCAGCCGCCGCGGGCGTGGTGCTCAGCCCGGCCTCCGTGCGGGCAAGGGCGGTGTACTGGTTCACGTGCAAGTAGTAGAGCGCGGTCGGCATCACCTGCAGCTCGGCTGTCTGCGCCGCGCCGCAGCACGGACACGCCGGAACCGTGACCATCGCCTTGACCTTGTCCGGGTTCATGAAGATGGGCTTCACCTCCTTGGCGCGCGCGGGTGACGGTCCGGCGCAGCGCTCGTAGTAGCGCAGCACCTGGCTCGGCGCCCGATCAACGCGGGCACGGAATTTCTCATAGAAGTAGTCCGTCCTCTTGTCCTTCAGGTCGACGGTTTGCTCGAGCTGCCGCAGCTCCTCATCCGACACGGTGCTGTGCGCGTTCTCCTCGGCCATCTTGATGAGCTCGCGCTCGATGTCGGTGAGCACGACTACCTCCTTGGTCGGCTCTGCCTCGATGTACACGTAGCACGGCGGCAGCACCGCATCGGGCAGCTCGGCCGGCAACAGCGGGCCCGTCTCGACCACCTCGTCCTCGTCGCCGCCCTCCACAAGCGCCTGTTCATCTTCCTGGTCGACCTGAAGACTGAAGGCAACCATGCTGCTTGACGGCTGCCGCGCGCAGTAGCTCGAGTTGCATGCGAACACGTACAACATGCGGTGGTGTGGCATGTCAGCCGGCGCGGTCGGCAGCGGGCTGTACGCCTGCGCCAGAAGGCTCATCGCGTGGCCGCACACGCCGCAGCTCGTCCAGCGACGCAGCTGGGTCTGCTGAGTCTCACTCAGCATCGGGAAGTACGTCGGTGTGCCGCCGATCTTCGTCTCCGAGGTGAGCTGATCCCGCTTACGCGACATGTAGCCATCGAAGATGCCCAGCTGCACCTGGAACGGTGCCGCAGTGGTCGACATCATCGTCTCTCGGCAAACCTGTGAGAGTGTGTTAGAGTATGTTTGCGTGTGCGTGTGCGTGTGCGTGTGAAGAGGGGCGGGACGGGGAGGGTGCGAGATCGAAGAGTCCGATGCACCAACGTGCATGAGAGGTCCGCCAGAGACAGACACAGAGAGAAAGAGACGCGGGCGCAGAGAGTGGGACGGCAGTGGAGAGTCCCTCCCTTGAGCGCCGCCCCCCCCCCCCCCCGCACACTTAACCTCTCCTCTCCGCCCGTCTCCCCAGGGACGGTACGCTAGCGACGCAGGAGAAACCTCAACAAAGGGCATTGCAGGAGGCGGGTCCCGGGAGGTTGGGAGGGGGGGGGGGGGAGCTTGACACGGTCTGGCATGGACGGTGACGAGAGACAGACAGAAGCAGTCGGCAGCTGCGCTCTCTTCCAAAATCCGCCCACCCGACCCGTATTCCCTCGCGCGCCGCTCCCCCGCCCCCAGCCTCCTCCCTTTGCTGTTTCCCTTGGCGACGCGGTGCCGTGTTTGTTGGCTACGTCGACGCCTACCGTTGTCCGACCGTGCGCTGCGTCGTCGAGGCTGTTGATCGGTTTGCCAAGGGCTTTTTGAGTTTAGAGTCTACGACGTGACAAGAGCCTGCGCAGCGCGCTTCAAGTGCAGCGTGCGTGTGTGCGTTTGTGTAGATGGGTGTGTCGTGCCCCATTCACGTGTGTGTGCCCGTGCCCTCCCCTTCCCCTGCCTGTGTGAACTTCTCGCAGTGCGCGGGTCGAGTGGCGCCGCGCTTGCCTAGGAAATCAAGAGGACGGGAGACGAGGGAGAACGAGGCACACGCACGCCGAAGCGAGCTACTGAGGGGCTGCAAACAGGAAGCCGCTGACGAGGAAGCTCAGCACGTACTCGGCAACCGTGAAGGGAAGCAGAAGGATGTTGATGGGGAACGGATTCGCCTCGGCGTGCGACATCTGCCAAAGGAAGCCCATCGAGGCCACCACGGCAACGAGCGCCTTCGCTTTGGCGCCGTCGAGCGTCATGTCATCCTCCAGCAGCCCGCGCTCCTTCGCGAGGTGCACGGCGTGCTGCACGAACATGTGCGAGCCGCGGATGCAGCAGTGCACCCTGCCAATCACGCCGCTCAGCATCGTCGCCAGAGTCATCGCGAGAACGTTGACCACCGTGCCCGCCGCCACGCCGGCCCACTTCTTGTGCTCGGCCGGCAGCGCATCCCGCACCGTCGCCTCCAGCGGCACGTACTCGAGCGCCATGTTCGCCAGCGACCCACCGAGGGCAAGGGAGCGGGCCAGCTTCACGCGCAGCGCGGCGATCACCGACAGCGCAGCCGCCCCTATCGTGCGCACGGCGGACTGCGCCGCCTCGACGTCCACCGACTTGAGGAAGAGCGCCACCTTGCGGGAGAAGAGGTCGGCCTGACTCATCTCCACCACGTCCGCCACGCCGTTGCCGTCAGCATCGACGCAGTTGTCCTTGCGGTTCTGCTCCGCGGCGACCTCGTAGTTCCGGTACAGCACTTGAAAGGACTGCTTGAGGTCCTCCCAGCACAGCAAGCGCACCGTCTCTGCAACAGCGATGAGCATCGTGTAGCCGCCACCGAAGAAGCACAGCGCGAGGCCGAGCAGCATCGGCGCGAACTCGTCGACCTTCAGCCGCACCGCCTGCTCCTTTGCCACCGCCGCGTAGCTGGTGGCCTTCACGAAGTACGGCGCCGCCGCATCCAGCGCCGCGGTGGCCTTGCGGGCGGCGGTGTTCGCCTTCCGGAAGTGATGCTGATACTGCGGGTACGTCTTCTCTAGCGTCCCGAAGAGCGACCGCAGCGGGGACTCGCTAGAAGCCGGCATCTTGGCGCGCTCGACGTCCTTCACTGCGTGGACGTAGCAGAAGGGAGAGGGCAGAAGAAAGGGGAGGGGGAAGGAGGACGAGGTACAGGGTCGCGCAAAGGGTGGTGTGCGAGCTGGGTCGTTAAGGGGCGTTCGCACGCGTGTGTGTATGTGTGTGTGTGTGTGTGTATGTGTTGATGCACCTTGCTGGTGTGCTGATGGAAACCAAACGAATAGAGGGAGAGTCTCTATCTAGGGCAAGACTCGCTCCGGGGATGCGGGGAGCGTCCGGCAGGTGAAGCACGTAGACGAGGTCAGCCTGGATGAGTGAAAGCAGGACAGTTAGCACGAAGACAAGAAGAGAAAACAGCAAAGGGGGGGGGACGACGCACACACACACGTGAGGGGGGAATGGCAGCACAGCGTGCTCAACTGCGTGTGTGTGTATGTGTGTGTTTGCGGTGGGGGGAGGGGGGAGGCGCCTGAGTTGGAGTGGGTGGGCTGATGCGTACCTCTCTCGGAGATAGCACGGGAAGGCTGTCGGCACAGGCAGCGAGTGGGCCACAACAGTCTCGCGTGGACTGCTGTGGGAACAAGAAAGAAGAAGAGGGACACGGGAGGGAATGGCCTTCGGAGGAACGACGATCAACAGAAGCCCGTGGTGGCAGGGGGGGTGAGGGGGACGTGCCGTGGGGTACAGCGAGATCCTGAGCGATGAGTTGCGAGGGGGGGAGGACGTGCCACGGCGTTGTGCAAACGAACGAAGGCGGCAGGGGCGAGCGAACCAGGGAGGAGTGAGACGGAGGGGGGGGCCAGAGAGCCGTGGACGAGCACCATCACACACGGACACGCCGGCACGGGACACACTGGCGTCAAGTCATCTTCGCGTTGCTAGCGGGAGCGAACGTGGCGGCGCGGTGGAGAGAAGGTGCGAGGGAGAAGTCCCCCACGACGAGCTCCTCAGCGCTGCGCACGATACCGTGCAGCAGCGCTGCACTTCGCGTGTTTTTCGCTTCCTTCCTTCTGGCACCTCTGCGAGTCTCGGCACGGGCGGCGGCTACTGCCCCGGCGTCCTGCCACCCACCCACCCACCCCTCCCCTCCGTCGCCGTCGTATGACAGTCCCCACCACCCACCACCCTCCATCGTAGGAGCGTGGTGGGGAGCAGGAAGAGGGGGGGGGCGGCAGGCAGGCCTGGGCGCTGTCGACACATCAAACACAGAAATCGGAGAAAGGCAGGAAGTCAAACGTGAGAAAGAAGTGTGTGTCTATGCAAGAAATCCCGTCGGGAGGGGGCCGGGGGCGGGCGGGCTCGGAAGACGCGATCAGGCGCGCCTGTAGGTCTGCGCGTGTGTGACAAGATCAAACGCACTGCAGGCACTCAGCACGCGGCGGTGGACGCGTCCGCATCACGTGCAGGTGCGTCTACGCGCTCGGCGTGGCCTTGCTCTTCTTGCCGCCCTTCTTCTTCGCGATCGCCTTGTTGACGCTCGGCACAACGCCGCCGTGCGACACCGTCACGTTCTTCAGCAGCGAGCCGATGTCGTCGTCGTGGCGCACCGCCATCATCACCGTGCGCGGGTTCAGGCGGCTCGGCTTCTTCCCGCTCTGCGCGGCGGCCTTCACCGACAGCTCCAGCAGCTCCGCCGTCAGGTACTCGATCACAGCCGTCATGTACACGGCGCCGGCGGCACCGATGCGGCTGGCGTACTGCCCGTTGCGGAGCAGCGAGCCGACGCGGCCCACCGGGAAGATGAGGCCGGCCTTGGCCGACTTCGAGCCGCTCTTCTTGGCGGCCTTCTTGGCGCTGCGGGGGGTGGCCATGGTTGCGGAGGGAGGAGGGAGGAGGGGGAAGGGGGGAGAGCGGGATGCGGTGGAAGGGGGAGGGCTGAGTGTGCGTGTATGGAGTGGGCTGTGTGTGGTGTGTGGGGGACTGCAGCAGCACGCGCAGGGCGGGGAGAGAGGAGCGGGAGGCGGCAGAGCAGTGGTTCAGCGCAACGAGGTAAGGAGGCGAGACAGAGAGGGAGGGAGCAACAGCGGACAGCGCCGCGCGCACCGGTGCAGCCAGACGTGGCGTGCGGTGCGTGCGCGGGTGGGGCGGCAGCCGTCGGCAGCCCGCAGCAGCCACGGCCGCACCGCATCACGTGTGCGCGAGGGCCGCAGCCACCACATGCACCATTGCAGCCACGCCGCTGCCTTCGCGTTCGCTTGTGAGTCTTCTGGACCGAGCCTACCCCGGCTCGTACCCGATGTGGTGGGGAGAGAGAGAAGACAGCGAGATAGGAGAGAGAGGAGAATCAAGCGGCCATCCGCGGAGGCGGGAGGGCCGACGGAAGCTAAGAGAGTGTGTCTATGAGGGGAGAGGGGGGGACGCAGTCAAGCATCGGCACTTCACGCGCTCGGCGTGGCCTTGCTCTTCTTGCCGCCCTTCTTCTTCGCGATCGCCTTGTTGACGCTCGGCACAACGCCGCCGTGCGACACCGTCACGTTCTTCAGCAGCGAGCCGATGTCGTCGTCGTGGCGCACCGCCATCATCACCGTGCGCGGGTTCAGGCGGCTCGGCTTCTTCCCGCTCTGCGCGGCGGCCTTCACCGACAGCTCCAGCAGCTCCGCCGTCAGGTACTCGATCACAGCCGTCATGTACACGGCGCCGGCGGCACCGATGCGGCTGGCGTACTGCCCGTTGCGGAGCAGCGAGCCGACGCGGCCCACCGGGAAGATGAGGCCGGCCTTGGCCGACTTCGAGCCGCTCTTCTTGGCGGCCTTCTTGGCGCTGCGGGGGGTGGCCATGGTTGCGGAGGGAGGAGGGGGGAGGGGGAAGGGGGGGAGAGCGGGAGGGAGGTCGTGGAGGGCGATGAAGCTGCGGTGGTGGACGCGGAGAGTGACGATGGTGGTGACGCGGGGTGAGGGGGGGGTGCGCGCGGGCGTTTGTGTGTTGGCAGAGGCGCCAGGCGATGTAAATCCAAGTGATGGAGAAGGCCGGGACGGAGGCGAGCACATGACGAGAGGAGATGGGGATGGAGTGCGCCACAAGGGTACGCGTGGTGCTCACGCATCAGCAGGAAACCTCCTGCCCGCGCCAGGAGGCGGAAAAAACAGAAACACACAAACTTGGCAACTCGCGAAGCGCCCCTGCGACCGCCGTGCACCGGTTCCCCCTTCTGCAGCGCGGCCCGTGCACGGCACGACCTGCCGTCGACAGGGGAACGAGGCACACGCGTAAGGGCGGGGGGAGGGTGCGAGCGGAGGCGCTATCGTTGCATCAACACCTTGTGCACCATAACTCCCTCTTCCCGCGTCCCTCACCCACTCACCCACCATTCACTCAAACATCTACGCGGCGCGTCCAGCACACGGCCGCTCGTGCTTCCGTATTGCACCGCTCTCATCAGCGCGACACCGTCGCTACGTAGAGGGGGACTGGCTGATGGTGCTGAGGGGTTTGGAGGGGGGGTCTATAGGGGGGGGGGGAGCAGCAGCAGCAGCACGTGGCTGCCCACGCACGCCGAGCTTCGTCGCACCCCGAAACGCAGCACAGCGATGATCCCTTCGCTTTCCTTAACTCCGCGTCATGTTCATCTGTTTTCACAATCTGACGTTATGCATCTAAGAAGGTGTGTGGTCGCCGAGGTCAGGCGACGCCGGCGGCTCGGTGCGCGACCACACGGGTGTCTATGCTCGCCTCCTCCAACATCACCCAACCCACTCGTCCCTCTCTACGCACCACTGCGGGCGAGTGCGCACGCGCGAGTGCATGTCCGGATCGCCTCCTGGCACGTGCCTCCCAGCGTTCGTGCGGGGAGTGCATCGAAGGGGAGAGGCCACCGCTGGCAGCGCTACGTCGCGGAAGCCACAAACGCACGCACACACAAACACTCACAGGAGGCGCCGTGAAGATTGGAGTGGTTGGAAGAAGTTGAGTGGAGCGAGGTACTCGAGAACTGAGGGAGAGGGAAGAAGAAGGTGCCGTCATCACGCAGCTCACAGAGCTGGTGTACATACACGAGACTAATGAGAAGTCAGGGTCTGCTGCAGCGCAGGCCCCTCCTCCACCCCCCCCACTTCTTCGTGGCGCACCCGGGTTATGCGCCACGAGCACCCGGCCGCGCGAGGTGAGCGGCCGGAACGGGAGTGAGGTCAGCGCCACGCCGCTGCACCAGCCGTGACGACGCCGCCAGCTGTGCAGGGGGGAAAGGTCCTTCAGCTGTCTTGTGACGCCGTCACGGCGCAGCATCAGCCAGAACCGACTTCTGGACACCACACCGTGCCTCCCTATTGCACAGCCGCCTGAGCCGCACAGGAGAGGGCAAGGCACCGTCAAGCATTGCCTCTTCACGCGCTCGGCGTGGCCTTGATCTTCTTGCCGCCCTTCTTCTTCGCGATCGCCTTGTTGACGCTCGGCACAACGCCGCCGTGCGA